>JAHRHZ010000043.1:29209290-29238994 GCA_024137785.1 Ginglymostoma cirratum
TCATAAAATAAGAAGAAACAGAAATTCTGAGTTCTGCGTTTTTTTTTACATTACTGCAGACTTCTATTCACGTTGCAGTTCCAATGAATGTCAATAAGATGATCAAACATTAGCCAAAGAACTGGTTTGCAAGTGAGAATAATCTGAGTGCAGAATGAGTAGAATTGAGGTCCAGCTGATATTGGGTGTCATCTAGACAGGTGAACCGTGCATATGTGTTGGTCTCCCCAGGTAGCTAGCTGGTCAAGGCACTTACTTTCAGTTGAAGGTGGGAGAGATGGTAGTACTCCAGGGAGGGATGGGACAGTAGAAGGTAGCTGGGATAGTGAGGATATTCAGTGACTGGGAAAGGGATGTGAGTGAGAATGAGCGATCCAGAGGGGGTGATAGGTGGCAATTGGTGGCATGCAGGACAGCAGGAAAACTGATTTTTGCAATCAGTGGCCTGTGGTTTTAATGTGACGCTGGAACGAACCTTCCTACTTCTTCCATGTCAACATTGAAGTAAGTATTTATATGAATGAATCTTTTTGTTAGGCCTTTAGGGTTATTGTTTAAGCTATAGGTCGACTTTATTTTCCTGAAGGCAGTTTGCCTAATGTGGCAAAGGACATCTCAGACAGGCTTTAGGACTATTCTTTGCGTGTAAGCTTTGATACTGAGACCAGGATTTATACCTTTGCTTCTGAGTGTACACATGTTCCTTGCTATAGAGAACCTTTAAGTGTTTGACCTTTTCCTTGTTTTACACATGTAAGATTGTTGCAATGTCATTGAAATTTGTAGGCCAAATTATTATCAAGAAAAGAATGTTGGTTAGTAAAAGAAAACGAATCACCATTTTGAATGAATAGAGAAATTCAACATTCTTCTGAGCTATGATGCTAAGAAACAAGCTCTCAATTTAGGAGACTTTTTGCTCCTAAACTCATTACAACCATTCCACACTTGGACAAAAGACCAGAGGTGAGGAGAGAGTGACTGTTTTTGACATCTTGGAAGCATTAGACAGAGTTGGATCAGGGAACCCAAGCGAAACAAGTCATTGAGAATTGGGGAAAGCTCTATGTTGGTTGGAGTCATGTGCAGCGCAAAGAAAGTGATTTATGGTGGTTCGAGGTTGATCATCTCACCTCCAGAATATCTCTGCAGCAGTTCCTCAAGGTAGTATCCTTAGCCCAATCATCTTCAGCTGCGTTAACAATGACATTCCCTCCTTCATAAACTTAAAAATGAGGATGTTTGCAGATGATTGCACAATCAAGTGTTCCAAAGGATGATGTTAGAAGTTAGATGATGTGAGACCTGATAGAAGTTTACAAAATTGAGAGGCACAGATTGAATCAGTGATCAACATCTTTTCCCCCAGGGTAGAAATGTCAATTGGTAGGGGACGTCGGTTTGAGGTAAAAGGGGGTAAATTTAAAGGAGATGAGAGGCAGGTCTGTTACACAGAGGGTAGTGAGTGCCTAGAATGTGCAGCTAGAGAAGGTGGTGAAGGCGGATACAATAGCAACATTTAAAAGGCATCTTGACAGACGCATGAATAGGCAGGGAATAGAGAGATATGGACCAGATAGAGGCAAAATATTTTTAGTTTACAAAGGTGTTTGCACAGTCTTGGTGGGCCAAAGGGCTTGTTATTCTGCTGTATTGTTCCTTTTGTTCAGCAATATTCATGGCTCTGCAGGTAATGAAACTTTGTGTGCGAGACAACATTCAGGCGCAGGATGATAAGTGACTAGTAGCATTTGCACCGAGCAAGGGCCAAGCAATGATCATTTCCAAGAAGGAGAATCTTGAGCCCTGATGATTAATTCTACTGCTTTATCTTAAGGTCTTAATGCATTCAGGTTGAGACAGTCTGCTTGATTTGCACCTCAAACACCAGCTGAAACAATCACTTCATCCACCATTGAAACACAGTGGCCAGCATTGTCAAGTATTTACAAGAGAATTGCAGCAACTCACCAAGATTTCTTTGACAGTGCCACATAGAAGGATAAGAGCAGCGGATGCCTGGGAGCATCACTAGCTACAAGTTGCCTTCCAAAGCCACACACCATCCTGACTTGGAACTATATTGCTGTTCGTTTGCTGTCACTGGGTTAAAGTCCCACAACTCGCTCCCTCATGGCACAGTGGAAATTTCTGCACCAGGTGGACTTTGGCAGTTAATGTGTCACTGCTGTAATTATGCATGGGCAATAAATGCTGGCCTTGCCAATGATACCCACAACCTCTGAACAAAACCTTACATAACATCTCCCTTTGTGCTGTACTAGAGTATCAGCCCAGATTTGGTGCTGGTAAGGTTTGAGACCAGGAACATCTGGTCAGAGTGCTGTATGAATGCATGTTAGATAAAAGTATTCATTAATAGTCATTCATTAGACATGAGTGGTCCTTGAACAAATTCCATTGTGGTTTATAGTTTCAGAACAGCTAAAGTCGACTAGATCTACAAAAGTTTGAAGGTTGAATTGGATTTGAATCCAGCTATGATAAGGAAGTTACTGAATCTACTCTCTGCATTCTTCCTATGCTGTTGAGTTTTCAGCTTTATAAAAACCTGTCAAACTCTGAGGTAACCAAACTGCAAATCCATCTCAAAGTTATTTTTAATACCATGTGTAGTTGATTCAGTTTCCCTCGTCCTTGGGCCCTGAGTCACATTTGCCCTGGGAAATGCCTAAGCTTTGTTAGCTTTGCAAAGATGTTGTGTTTAAGCTGCTGATCCTGACTTTTGATATGTCAGAATCCATCTGAAAAAATTGTCTGTCTATGATTATAGAGGTTTATGATTTCTATCTGAAACAAAGTTACGATATAGCTACTCGATGAGAAGGTACAAAAGATCGCGAGATACATACTTTCTCAAAGTGATTGAAACAGTCTATATTTCATGTCTGAAGTGTTGATTTGATGTTGGGAAAAATTAAAGGCAATGTCCTCAATCGCAAGAATCTTGCATTACTTCCAAATGCTTTCGTTGTACAGTCATCTCACTGTAAGCCCTGATTTGTCATATATTTCTGTACACTTTCTCAATACCATACCACATTGCGCACCAGAGGCATTGCTGGTAACTTGACTGTTGGGAAAAGTCTGATTCACAAAATTGATCAAGCTGAGGTAGTTTTAAAATTGTACATTTTTTTCAATCTTTGTTTTGACATTGCAAATACAGTAATCTAGATTTTGTAGTTACTTTTGTTTCTATTTGGGAACTTGGATTTGCAAGTGGAAGAAAGATGGATTTCAGTTTTCAATTCTGTGAAGGAGACTTTTTTAACAAATGTCAGAAAATCATTTTATGCGGAGATGGCCTTTCCAAGAAATCATGATGAAGGGTTTAGGCCCGAAACGTCAAGTTTTCCTGCTCCTATGATGCTGCTTGACCTGCTGTGTTCATCCAGCCCCATGCTTGTTATCTCGGATTCTCCAGCATCTGCAGTACCTTTTATCCCCAGAATATTATCAAGGTCTCTGGATTAACAGTCCAGCAATAATACCACTAGGCCATCACCTCCTCATACTAAGGGACATGTCAGCCATAATCTAATTGAATGGAGGAACAGGTTTAACAGGGTGAATGACCTACTCCCAATCCAATTTTTCCAAATGTGCTCAGGGTGTAAAATTGTTTATTTTCTCCACAGGTTTCAGAGTCCAATTTTTTTTTGAATTGTTGCTCCTTTACGGGGTTGAAGTCACTTGTACATTCAGCCAAAGGTCCTCCTTCTTAGACAAACCATCAGATTGAGAATGATTTACTTCTGAGGCGACTGAATAGTTCAATGCTAGAGCCCCACACTCTGCTACTGAAGGGACAGGTCTCGTTTTCATACACACCTTACTGTTTGTACTTGACCCTCACCTGGACTTGGTGGAGATGCTCAGAATGGTTGGAACCTTTGTGTATGCTTCTTCTCCAGTTTGGACAGTTTTGAGCAAAAAATTCTCACAAGTCAATGTGGATATAGTATTTGCTCAGGGAGGCTTTGAGAACAACTTTGAAGCATTTCCTCTGCCTTCCTACTAACCACTTGCTGTGATGAAACTCGGAGTAGAGAATTTGGGTTGGGAAGTCTTATGTCAGGCATGTGGACAAAGTGAACCACCTAGTGTAGCTGATTGACAGTAACGAGTGGTTTGATGTTGGCAATGTGGGCCTGAGACAGGACCCTGATGTCGGAGCCTGTATCCTGCCAGTGACTTTGCAGCAGTTTGTAGAGACATCACTGGCAATATTTCTGTAGGGGTTTAAGGTCTCCAGTGAACATTGTTCACATCTTTCATGCATAGAAAGCAGAATAAAGGTCACCAGTCTTTAAGAATGTGCGTCTTATTGAAAGCTAAGCAAGCAACTTTTATTTCACCAATCTTATTTTATTTATTTATAGCAATTGACAGTGTGTCACTCTCTCCCTTCTGCTGCAGGCTTGTTAAGCCTCTCCTGGCACCTCCGCTCACCTGAGCAAGCTAAGGAGGGACTTCAGTCTTCTCCTGCCTCAGGATATAGTAAGACTTTCTGCACTTTAACATTGTGCAACATACAACCAGCAGCAGTAATGTTTGGCACTTTTTATTGTGGTCTATACTGATGTTTTGGTCCAGACAATGGAAGTGAGATTTCAAATTGCTAAAGGCTTGCTCTATCACAATTCATGTCATCCCCTAAGCCTCATTATATCTACTCTTCCCCTTTAGCTGTAGATGCTGCAGAGTAGTCATTGATCTTGACTATTATTATTCCTGATTATCCATCAACCAACATGATTCATGGTCTTAATGTGCCAAGGTTAGTATGACAAATTGGAATACTAAGCATTAATATTTTAAATCAGGTTTTTGTACTCTCATTATCTGGACATTAACTCAATAAAATCCCTACTTATTAATGAACTGGGATTTTATAAGAGAGCTTCCATGATCTTATTGCAGAATATGTATTCCTGAACCTATGGGGACCTTGATAGTCTGTAATTATACAGCTCGCACTTTTTCTTTTGTGGGATCTATTAGGAAAGTAATAAACTAGGACACCAATAGCACATCAGTGATCTACTTTGTGTAATGACGAGCTGCTGATCCTGAAGATAAGGATCAATGGAAATCAAATTCAATGCAGTAGATGTCGACTGTAACATGTATGTTTTGTGCTCCTTGTAAATGTGGCTGTAGGTCTTCAGCCAGCATTAATGGCACAACACATCAGGCGGGGATGGAGGGAGCAGAATGGACAAGAAATCAAAATACAAACAAAGCCTCCCCATTTTATGTAGAATCTTACATGACCTAGGGATATCCTAAATATTTCACAGCCAATGGATGTTGATGAAGAGATTTCACTGTCGTAATATATGAAACACTACAGCCAAATTGTGCACAGCAAGCAGACACAAACTGAAATGTGATTATAATGAGACAATTTCACTTTTATTTGGTTGTCAGATAAATAGTGGCCATGATACCAGGGTTTAACTTCCTGGTGTTCCTCGTGGGATCCTTAATCTCACTTGAAGAGCATGTGGGACCACAACTTACCATCTGCTCTGAAAGACAGCACTTCTGCAGCACTCCTCTTTACTAAATTGCCAGACTTGATGTTTGTTCTGAAATCTCTGAACTGCAGGTAGGAGTTCTCCTTGCTGAAGTATAATTGACAATTAAGATCATCCAGCTCCTCAAGACCTGCAAAATATGTTGTGAGACCAACTGCTGATAGGAAATAAATGTTGTCTGCAGTACCGCCATTCAAATCTGTTCAAGATCTTTATCATCCTCCTCTTCAGGTGCTTCCTGAAAAGATATCATCTTAATACTAAATTTGTTTGGAAGATGTTTGAAACATCAAAATAGCTCTCCAGAGAGAAAACAGAATCTCCAGTGTCAAAAATCACTCTCCTAGAAAAGTCCAATCTGGTTAGATGCTTGAAGTTAATCAGAAATGTTCTGCCCAAATCAATGCCTTCCTTTGAAATCAAGAGATGGAGAGGCCATGCTGCTAATGCTGCCATTTTTACAATGACAAACATTGATGGACATGTGCTGTTGATGTTATGGAATGATCTGAGGAGTGTGACACACCTATTAACTACCAATCACACGCAGAACTTTACAGTCAAGACAGCTGGTGACAGATCATTTTTTTGTGGGAGTTATTTTTTGAGGTGGGATTACCGTGTTGAACCAAAACACCTGAGTTTACAATCTCTATACATGTAAACAGCCCACGTGTAAGCATTTTCAAGCAAGAAAACTCAGACCATTATCTCCTGCTTCATTCTGGCCACTGAAACTTCAGGTGCCTGTCTGAAACAAGACAATCTAGCAAAATTCTAATTCCTTTAGATGCCGCTTTCACATCAAAACTCACACAAGAAAAATATCCATTCAAATAGTCACCGCTGGGGATTGCATTATATTGAAATTGCTGACTTCAACTGAAATGCTAATTTGCTTTCTCAGATCCATAAACCCTGTTTAAAGAATGCATATAGTACATGATTTTGTTTTTGCATCCACGCGAATGGTTTGACAGGAGTTCAGACTGACCAATACTCTGGAAGCTGGAATTCTCTTTTTGCTTTGCCAGTTTTGACAAATTGATGAAATTCTCACGTTTGTCATTTTCATCAAGTCATCATTTTTTTCCTGCAGTCTAATGATCTATTAAAAGCAAAAAATTCAACAATTTTATCAGTAGGTTCAGGTCGTATACAGGTGAATTTATATCCCTGTGTATTAAAAAAGAACCCACTCCCCTTGTCATATAAACAAGGTTTATATCACTAAATGTTTTAGGAATGACTAACCAATGCATTTGCAGTTTTCAGAGTTTGGAATGCTAAAAGATGATCTAATTGAAGTATTAACATTGATTAAAGAGATTGAATGGGTCGATGGAAACTGTTTGGCCTGGTGATGGATCTCTGAGCAGGGGACAATATAATCTAAATGGAGGGGGTCTCGTGGTACATGGCAGTGTCCCTACTTCTGAGCCAGGAGGTCTGGGTTTAAATCCCACCTGCTCCAGAAATGTGTAAAAACTTCTCTGAACAATTTGATTTGAAAGTATATGACATAAATGGAACCATTTTAAAGGATGCAAAAAAAGACAGGCCATCGGCTGAACAAACACATCTTTGAAGTACAAGTTAAGAAAGCTGTCAAAAAGGATTAGGGGAGAACTTACTTCATAAAGAGAGTCATAGGCCTATGATTCAGCATGATAGAGAGACTATCCATCATGCCAAGTGTTGGCAAAAAAGTTTAGAAATCAGAATTCTGACCATCACACAGACATTTCCCATTTTCCCAAGGACAGGTATGGGGGCAGTTCACATTTGATACATTTTGTCTGTGTAGGCAGCTGGCTATTCAAGTCAGATTTTGGTAACCTTGGAGTGTGAAGCCCAACCTGTGCAGAGTTGATCTGGTAAGGGCAGCTCCGATCGTTGAGCATTTTCTTGGATAACCAAGCGTTAGACTTTTTTTGATTGGATTTTTTTAATTTATCAATAGGACATTGACATCAATGGCTGGGCCAACCTTTATTGCCCATCCCTAGTTGTTATGATAAGTTGGTGGTAAGCTGCCTTCTTGAAATGCATGGACTGCAGAAGTGCAAGAAGACAGTTTAGCACTACCTTCTCAAGGGCAACTAGAGATAGGCAATAAATGCTAGCCAGAAAACAATGCCAATATTCCATAAGTGAACTTTTCTTTCAAAGAAAACTCTTTAGAAAGGGTAAGTACCCTTTTGGATGTGGCCTCAGAACATGCTTGAGGGAGGCCAGGTCGGTCGTGTTCCTGAATATGTTTAAAAAGTGCATTAACTATCAAGCAGGTGGGAACCATCAAATTACCTGCCAAAACCAGCTTGTAAAGCTATCAAAAGCTACTGACAAGAGAACATTTCAGGAAGACTGTTACAGCTATCAAGAAAAATTCTCAAAATTGTCAACAGTTTAAAGGAACTATCAATCAGTCAACTCGTTTAAAAATTTTGCCCTTTAAATCTTTGAAAGGACAATATCAGGAGTGTTTAAAACAAAACTTTGCTTACATTTTCACTCCATCTGTTGACATAAGCCTGAGGGTTTTGATTGCCTTATCTCAGTAAGGTGCCTGACATTTCAGTTTGATTGACAGCTACATGTGGTTGTAGACTCTTGCTTGTTATTATCAGGGATTTTGCACTCGAATGAAGTGATAGTTGAAGAAATGTAAATGTAGCAAATGGGATGAGAGTGTTTATTTCAATGTGGCAAAAACTATAATAGACTCTTAAATCCTTATTTAATAGTACTTTACATTATCTATTTTCTGCATGTTCCTGAGGTTCTGATGAATATATCAACTGATTGCTGTGGAAAGACAGTGTGGTTTATCTTCTCCAGACGGTTTTGCACAATAGAATGACTATCAGAGTGATCCCTGATCAGAATCTTCTGACAGGAATGCAGAGCTCTCTCCTTCCATGAAAAAAATGTGGTATGGTAAACTGCATGAGATGGGCAATGAGATTGCTATCCCTTGGAAAACCTGGCTCCATGAAACTTAGGTTTGTCTGATATCTCTTGAGAGATACTCTACTCTAACTTGCTATTTTTCTACTTTGTACTAAACCTTCCTTACTGAAGAACAAGCCTCTTTTTCCAATACTTCTTGTGGTCATCCTTTGCCAATTACTACTAGTACGTCCCCAGACTAGTATGAACAAACAGGATAGATGGCAGCATATCTACCCAAAGAAGATCCTTTCAGAATGAGGAATCTCTTACAACAGCAGAAGTATCAGTGATCAGAGGACAAAGATTTGAGATGAGCAGCTGTAGAACCAGATCTGATATGAACAAACATTTTGTACGTGCAAGGACCTGAAATATACTACACTGAGGATGGTGGAAGGAGATTTGGTCATTACTTTCAAAGGAGGTTTGGATAAATGATTGTAAAGGCAAAAAGTTGCTGGGCCATGGAGAAAGAGCAGAGAATTGTGACTAACTGGATAGTTCAAGAAATAATACCTTGCTGATGAACCTACATTTGTCAACCTGAAGACTTTGACTCCAGTGTAAAAGAAAGATTTGTCTTCATGTGTGAATGAGGGATCTTTTTTTAAACAGCAGTGAGTGATAGATATTTTAAGTTTGTCTCACAAAAAGCAACCATTCAGCTCACAATACCTGTACTTCTTTTACCCATTGCTCCTCTATTGGGGCACTTGAAATGCTTTGTAATATTTTCACTGATCATGTTGACTCTCACACTCGTAATGCTTAAATGTGTCCTCTCTCAATAGATTTACAGCAATTTTCGTGAGTGCAATCCTGAAGTTGTATAATTAGGGATCATCTGTCTTGTAACAGAATTGTATCACCTTGGGCCTAATATATTCTACATATTTAGTAAAGTGTTTACAGAATTAAACATAGTTCTGAATCATGTTACTATTTTGAATTGTTGGGAACATTATGCAGACTAAAAATGCCTTAGATTACTTTTTTCAAGTCCATGGAAAATGAATCAGAAACAAATTTGATAATGCTAAAACCGATAAAAATGAAACAAAAAAGATGGTCAATGTTGATAATGTTTGTTTCAATCATTTCTGCAGAAGTTCGAAGAAAGACAAATTATAGGAGCATAGCTTTCATTTGTGCTAATATTATTGGGGTTTATCCTTCCATATCCTAATCCCTGAATCGAATTTACACTTTCGCTGGGGTAAAATTAGTTTTCACATTATAGGCTTCCTCATCATAATTTAAAGTGGCATAAATTATTGCAGTCAAAAATTATAAAATCTTTCTCTGAAAATTCTTCTGATGTCAGGATTTACAGAAGAATTTCAAGTTGTATTTCAAAGGGGCAATGGATCTTGTCAGGCTTCTTGACACCAAAGTAATGAGTAAAGGGCAAATATAATGATTTATTGCTTCTGACACAGGAGCTTCATTATAACTTATTGGACAGAAATTGTGCAGGGAAAGGGTCAAGCATAATCACCTCTGCATGTGAATTCATAATAGGTGGTCCCATTGTGTGAAATTTTGTACCTAAGGTACTGGCTCATGCTATTCATCTTTCTTAAGACCTACTAGTTTTGGAACACTTGTTATGTCTCTCAAAAACATTTCAAAGGACCCTACATACAATGAACTAATTCTTAGAAGTGGATTTGGCTCTGATATGTAAGCGTGCGCAGCAGCTGATGTATGCACAGTGAGACCCCACTGCAGAGATGAAATGAATCCATTTTTATGCAGTTAAAAACATTGGCTACTACACACACTGATCCTTCAAATGTTAGTATCTCTGCAGACAATTGGATCAGGTTGCTTAATGTTTCTGCTGAAAATTAGTACTTCTGCATTGCAACATCTATTTCTATAATCAGGGAGAAATTTAAACATGGCCATCAGTTTTTCTCATGTTAAGCTTCTGAATTATCTGTCGTGCCTAAAATGCAAAGCAAGTACATGAGCGCTATATTGGTGTAGTGTTCCCCAAGATCATTTCAGCACCACCAGGCCTGTTCCAGTTTCCTAGGCACCTCAGGACAGCAGCCAGCAGTACTTCTACCTTCACCAACTAGCAACAAGTAACAGCCAAAGCTAAATTTAGCTTGGACATCAAGTTGGCACAAATTGGCATGCAGTTGCTGCTCCACCAACTTTGAGCATATTTCAAACCCAAATCAAATTTCTCCCCCCGCCGTGTCTTTGCATGAAACGCAAGCCAACAAATTCAGACTCAGAAGTAAGAATGCTATGAGCTGAGCCAAGCTGACAGTTATGTATGCCAGCTGTACCATACTCTTGATGGGGCACAAATCTGTAAAACCATAAGAGCATAAGAAGCAGGAGCAAGTCTAGGCTGTTTTTCCCCATGAGTCTACTCCATCATTTAATGAGATCTACCTCAGTTACACCGTTTCATGCTGCCCCTTCTTCCATTGATTTCCTTAGTATACACAAATCTGCGAATTTAATCTGAATATACCAAATATTGGGTATAATACAAATTAGGAGGCAATTGTAAATTGGTAGGCATTTTGTTCTCCACTCAAATTTATTTTCCAAGTGACCAAAGCTCTAACAATTCAAGATAACTTTCTTCACCAGATACAATCAATATTTAAATAAATTCTGCCTTTGGTTGAACAGGTAGTTCACTATAGTCTTTGAAAATTCTCGAGATGACAGATGCTTTTAAATTACTGTATGACAATGAGTGCAAACTGGTAGTTTTAGTTTAGACAATTAAGGCATTTAAACCCGAACCTTAACTGTGCTTGACATCCAGATAAACATTTCAGAATGCAATCTGAACACATGAAAAACAGAGGCTGCAGGCAAAGAATATGATAAAGAGATCAGGTTTGGCTTGCTCTGAGAAGATGCTGACATAGAAAAAAAGGCCTAATGGACTTTTTCTGATTTCTAAGTCACAATGGTTCTGCAGACTCTGTGCTGAAAAGGCACTCAATAACATTGTGAACTTAAAGCACTTATAGCCTTCAGTAGATCAAACAGTTCAGTGCTAAGTGGCAGCCAAAAGCTGTTTTGATTTTGTTTGTAATAATTGATATATTAGTAGTAATGGGCAGAGCATTTGCATTAAAATTACAAATTCTAAGCATCTATTCCTTTTCTCAGTTATAATTCCAAATTGAAAAATCGTATCTCCTGTCACAACCATGCTTCATAACTCCAAATCCTTCATAGGCTCATCAAACTTTAACACATATGAATTTTTTAAAGAAACGGACATATAGCTGTGGATGTAAAATCAGTGATTGCCTGGGGAGAGGGAACGTAGGAATGTCACAGCTGATGAGCTTCAAAGGGATGGACATAAAAGGAAGAAATACATTACAAATGAAACTGAAATCTCCTGGGAGTTATCTCACAAGGAGCATAATGGGACAACAATCAAGTGAGAGACGTGTTTTGGGTCTTCCACTTTCAATTATAAAGGGATAGGGGATAAAACCAGGCTTCAACCTTTCGCAATGAGTTGGGAGTGGAAGAGGAACCAAGTAGGCCTCACTTGCTTTGGAGGAAATATTAGCCGACATTGCTATCCAATGATCTCTGGTGGGAAATATAAGTGACTGCATGTTCACTGAGAAAAAGAACATAACAAAGACTTGTGATGCTGCCCCAGTCACTTCTTTTTTATTCATTAATGGGATGTGGGCATCACTGGCCAGGCCAGCATTTATTGCCCATCCCTAATGGCCCAGATGTCAGTTAAAAGTCAGCCACATTGTTGTGAGTCTAGAGTCACATGTGGTCCAGAGCAGGTAAGGATGACAGTTTCCTTCCCTAAAGAACATTAGATGGACTTATTCTGAGAATGGTTTCATGGTCTTCATTAGACTTTTAATTACAGGACATTTTATTAGAAATTGAATTCAAACTCCACCATCTAAGATGGCAGGATTTGAACCCAGATCCCCAGAAGACTACCAAGCTCTCAGGGTTAATAGTCTAGTGATAATACCACTAGGCCATTTGCCACTACTAAGACAATATTCAAGCTGCAATGTTCTTATTTAGCATTTTCTGTAACCACCACCTACCCCCACCCCAACCCCCCAACAAATAATTTGGCTATTGCAACCTTTTTGCACATGGCCTATAAATTTTCAACTTTTACATTAATGGTCAGATTCAAAACGTGCGTTACTGTGGGAAGTGCACTCCTGGTATTTTTGATTTGATTTATTGTAGTTGCATTACCTAAGTACAGTGAAAAGCTTTGTTTTGTGAGCAGTACAGGCAGATCATAGTAAACAAGGACATACAGATCATAGGGTGCTTCGACAGAGTGAGGCATACAAGGTTATAGCTGCACAGGCAGCGCACAAAACAAGACCACATTAACAAGATCACAATCATTTGAACTTAGAGTGGCCCGTTCAACAATCTAATAATGGCTGGGAAGAAGCTGTTCTTGAACTTGTTTGCACATGTGTTCAAGTCTCTGTATCTTCTACCTGACAGAAGAGGTTGGAAGGGAGCATTACCAGGATGGGAGGGATCTTTAATGAGGTTGGCAACCTTTCTGCAGTGAGAAGTGTAGATGGAGTCCATGGATGGGAGGTTGACTTTGTGATGGTCTGGACTGGGCTCACAACTTTCTGCAGTTTCTTACAGTCCTTTGCAGATGCCCTACCAGGACATTGTGCACCCAGGATAGAATGCTTTCTATAATGCATCTGTAAAAGTTTGTGAGGGATCTGTCACAATTACTAAAGTGGAATGGTAGAGGCTCATACATGAAGAATAGCTCTCTGTGCACACGGTCAAAAGTCCTGTGTTCTGAACATGAGTCACAACTATCAGAAGAGGACAAGGAGCAAAGGGAAAAATTCTAAAGTTTTTGTTTATTGCTGACTTAACTTGCATATTGAGGAATATTAGCTTTCTTGTTCCCTAGACTGATATTTTATGTTGCCCCTTCTTGATCCATTTTATCACACAATAGGTAACGTGCTTCAAATGAAAAAGCGTTGATTTTACCTAAATGCCCAGAAGCTCCATGTTGCCTCTCACCAGATGTAGATAGCCTCCAGGCAAGTAGAAGGTTATAGAAACAGCAGCTTGCAGGAGAGAGAAAAGCACTGCCTCAAATCTTTCACCTGCATATCAACCAGCAGACCCTTCCAGCAATTTTAATTATATTTAAATCTCATCTTCCTTCAACTTATTTCAAATTGCTGTTTGTTAATATATTGAACTGTATATTAATACTGATCCATGAGGTTCGCCCTAGGTATGATAATTGTAAGTTATGGGGTAAGTTAAGACTCCCACCTGTCATCTTCCCCAGGTTTCATCTCCCAGCTCCCCCAGAACTCTGATTTTTATTCTCTCCCATACCCATCACAACTTCATGCCGAAGCACCATCAGGGGTGGCACAATGGCTCAGCGGTTAGCACTGCTCCCTCACAGGACCAGGACCCAGATTCAATTCCACCCTCAGGTGACTGACTGTCTGTGTGGGGTTTGCATGTTCTCTGTGTGTGTGTGTGGGTTTCCTCCCACAGTCCAAAGTTGCACAGGCTAGGTAGATTAGCCATGGAAAAAGCAGGATATATATGAGATGGGAGTGGGTCTGAATGGAATACTTTTCAGCGGGTTGGTATAGGCTGAATGGCCTGCTTTCACATTGTAGGGATTCTATGATTAGTTCACTATTCTCAACACATGAGCTTTAAAACAGTACCTTTGTTGCCCAATCAGTTCTTAATGTTACTCCAGCTCTGCAATCTTCCTCAGTGCTAAATGTCACAACTCATCTCTCAGCTGACTAGCCTATCATCATAGATAAAAGGTACTGCAGATGCTGGTGAATCCGAGACAACAAGCGTGGGGCTGGATGAACACAGCAGGTCAAGCAGCATCATAGGAGCAGGAAAACTTGACGTTTCAGGCCTAAACCCTTCATCAGAAATGGGGGAGGGGAAGAGGGTTCTGAAATAAATAGGGAGAGAGGGGGAGGCGGATAGAGGATGGATAGAGGAGAGGATAGGTGGAGAGGAGGCAGACAAGTCGAAGAGGCGGGGATGGAGCCAGTAAAGGTGAGTGTAGGTAGGGGGGTAGGGAGGAGATAGGTCAGTGCAGGGAGGACGGACAGGTCAAGGGGGCGGGATGATGTTAGTAGATAGGAGATGGGGGTGTGGCTTGAGGTGAGAGGGAAAACAGGTTAGGGAGGTGGAGATGAGCTGGGCTGGTTTTGGGATGCGGTTGGGGGAGGGGAGATGTTGAAGCTTGTGAAATCCACATTGATGCCATTGGGCTGCAGGGTTCCCAGGCTGAATATGATTTGCTGTTCCTGCAGCCTTCGGGTGGCATCACTGTGGCATTGCAGGAGGCCAAGGATGGACATGTCATCTGAGGAATGGGAGGGGGAGTTGAAATGGTTCGCGACTGGGAGGTGCAGTTGTTTGTTGCGAACTGAGCGCAGGTGTTCTGCAAAGCAGTCCCCAAGCCTGCACTTGGTTTCCCCGATGTAGAGGAAGCCACAACGGGTACAGCGGATGCAGTATACCACATTGGCAGATGTGCAGATGAACATCTGCCTGATGTGGAAAGTCTTCTTGGGGCCTGGGATTGGGGTGAGGGAGGAGGTGTGGGGGCAGGGGTAGCACTTCCTGCGGTTACAAGGAAAAGTGCCGGGTGTGGTGGGGCTGGAGGGGAGTGTGGAGCGGACAAGGGAGTCGCGGAGGGAGTGGTCCCTCCGGAAGGCAGATAAGGGTGGGGAGGGAAAGATGTCTTTGGTGGTGGGGTCTGACTGCAGATGGCGGAAGTGTCGGAGGATGATGCGTTGGATCCGGAGGTTGGTGGGGTGGTATGTGAGGACGAGGGGGATTCTTTTTTGGTTATTGTTGCTGGGACGGGGCGTGAGGGATGTGTTCCGGGAAATGCGGGAGACACGGTCGAGGGCGTTCTCGACCACTGTGGGGGGAAAGTTGCGGTCCTTGAAGAATGAGGACATTTGAGATGTGCGGGATTGGAATGTCTCATCCTGGGAGCAGATGCGGCGGAGGCGAAGGAATTGGGAATAGGGGATGGCATTTTTGCAGGAGGGTGGGTGGGAGGAGGTGTATTCCAGGTAGCTGTGGGAGTCAGTGGGCTTGAAATGGACATCTGTCTCTAGGTGGTTGCCCGAGATGGAGACAGAGAGGTCCAGGAAGGAGAGAGAAGTGTTGGAGATGGTCCAGGTGAACTTCAGGTTTTCTCCTTCTGTTTCACTGTTTACATAAGAATGGGATGGTTCACGGCAAGTTAGTAGGATGTTTCAAGTATTAGCCTTTATTTACACAAGGCTAAAGCAATAGGCATTGAGCTCTGGAACTGCCTAGCTTACAACCTTCATTAGCCAATCTAATGCATTACTCCTGAGATCACCAATATATTCTGCATAACTTAGGACTTATCTGCATATTCATTCAAATCTATCTCTACATTCATCATCTTTGGTAGAAACATCGACACCATCACTATCCTTTGGAGTTCTTGCCAAAACCTTTTGTTTGTCCCATCTTTGAACTCATAAAAGTTACCTAATCGACTGTAGGTCTAGACACTTTCACAATCTTCCTCTTCTACCTGGTGATCAACAGGAATTAAAATCTATTGGAACATTTTTTTTGTCTGATAGGCATTATATTAATTTTATCTAAGAAGCTTTTTAATTCTCTGCCAATTTGAGCTCAGCAGGGAGGCAGGCAGAAGGAAGAAGTGAGGGAAGAACAGGAGGGGCATGTTCAGCAGAGCAATGAGTGCAGCATTATGTATTTAAATATAAGCAGTGGTTCTTCAGTGTTAGAATTTGATGTCATAATATAAAGGTGATATTGAGAAAGACAAGAAAATGAAGAAGGGTCATTTAACATAATCCAAAATGTTAATTCTGTTTTCTCCTCACAACTGCTGAGTCTTTCCAGCAATTTATGTTTTCTTTGCTTCACATCTCCAGCATCTTTTCTTTTGTTAAAAGGCCAGAGAATAATGCATGCTTTTGCATGTGTGTGTGCTGTGTATGTATGTGTGTGGTATGTGTGTGCATATGCGGTGTGTGTGCATGCGTATGCAGTGTGTGTGCACACACATGTGTGTGTGTGTGTGTGTGTGGGGGGGGGTGGTGCGGAGTGGGCGATGAGAGAGAGGTTGCCAGAAAACTATCCCCAGAATGGTTGTAATGTTAAAATCTTGGATGGACTTGGACTGTCTAAAGTGTTAGATGATTGAGTGTGAACAATAATCCAAGCTTCATCAGTTGTTCATTAGTGTTTAACAATTTCACTCAGTTAGCTGAATTACTACAGCACTGCAGAGGCTCAGCTGGACTCCCACTTTACTGAACAATTTTAATTTCAGGAAACAATGTTTCTATACAATGCAGTATTACTCCATATAATTGAAACACTGCACTTTGGATTTTTTATTGTTATTTTACTAACATTTTCATGAGAATTTATTTACCTATTCATTTTTCTACAGCTCAGTGAGATTACTGTCTACACAAAGTGCTTTACAAAATGCACTTACCAATTATCATGCATACAGTACTTTATGGCAACCCACTCATTATAGAATTCTTGAATCCATAGTGCATCAAGATGCATTGTATGTTAATTCATAGCACTCTTTCTATCATCATATCCTTCTAAATGCATTGGAGCTTCTCCTTACCAATGAGCTGTTCATGTGGATTTCCAGACCCTCTGGTGATCAGCTGGGGAATGTGGCTGGCCCTGCTTTCCTAATTCAAACACCAAGTTTAATTGTTGTGCCTTTAGCTCCATCCCAGTTGCAGTTACCTACCTCAGCTCAGACAAGAGACTGAATATGGGACTTCTAGCAAGATGTGTACTCATCTATTCATTTTCTGAACAGCTACGTTACTGGAGAAACAGAGACTCCTTTGAATTAATCTGAAAGCATGTTCTTCCTGCAAGGTACTAAGTGCTCCCAATAGCTGTGGACTGGGCAAAAGCCTTATGATTTGTAATACAAACACAAAGGAAGCACACAGTTCCAATTATTGACTGTGATGAGTTGATTGATTTTAGACGGACAGCAATTGACATTTATACACAGTTGTGCTGCCTCACATTAAAAAAAATCTTCCAGAGAACCTCAGACAAGAAAACAAAATTAGCCATGGAGCAAAAGCTAACAGAATGGGTAAGAGAGTTTTTTGATGTAGGGCAGAAAGGTATTTGAAGAGAGAAGTATGTAGGGAGTTTTTGAAAACTGGAACAGCAGAGGAAAGACATGGAGGTATTAAGAGGAAATTACAGAGATGAAGCTGACTGAAAGAGTTGCCATCGGTGACACCCTAAAGGGGATGGAGGAACAAAAAACACATTGGTGTTCCACCATCGATAAGAAACAAGTCAGGAGTGTGATGGAATACTCCCCACTTGCCAGTTTGAGCACAGCTCCAACAACACTCAAGAATCTTGACACCATTCAAGACAAAGCAATTTATTTGATTTAACAAGGTGTAGAGCTGGATGAACACAGCAGGACAAGCAGCATCAGAGGAGCAGGAAAGCTGACGTTTCAGGTCTGGACCCTTCTTCAGAAATGGGAGAGGGGAAGGGGACTCTGAAATAAATAGAGAGAGAGGGGCAGGCAGATGGAAGATGGATAAAGGAGCAGATAGGTGGAGCGGAGACGGACAGGTCAAGGAGGCAGGGATGGAGCCAGTAAAGGTGAGTGTAGGTAGGGAGTTAGGGTGGGGATAGGTCAGCCCAGAGAAGACGGATAGGTCAAGGAGGCAGGGATGAGGCTGGTAGGTTGGTGATGGGGGTGGGGGTTGAGGTGGGAGGAGTGGATAGGTGGGAGAAAGGGCAGACAGATTAGGGAGGCGGGGACGAGCTGGACTGGTTTTGGGATGTGGTTGGGGGAGGGGAGATTTTGAAGCTTGTGAAGTCCAATTTGATACCATTGGGCTGCAGGGTTCCCAAGTGAAATATGAGATGCTGTGCCTGCAACCTTCAGGTGGCATTGTTGTGGCACTGGACGAGGCCCAGGATGGACATGTCGTACAAGGAGTGGGAGGGGAAGTTGAAGTGATTCGCGACTGGGAGGTGCAGTCATTTGTCATGAACCGAGAGTATGTATTCCACAAAGCGGACCCCAAGCCTCCACTTGGTTTCCCCGATGTAGAGGAGGCCACAATGGGAACAGCGGATATAGTATACCACATTAGCAGATGTGCAAGTGAACACCTGTTTGATGTGGAAGATCTTCTTGGGGCCTGGGGTGGGAGGGGAGGGGGGAGGTGTAAGGGCAGGTGTAGCACTTCCTGCAGTTGCAGAGAAAAGTGCCGGGTGTGGTGGGTCTGGAGGGGAGTGTGAAGCAGACAAGGGAGTCGCAGAGAGAGTGGTGCCTCCGGAAAGCACATAAGGGTGGGAAGAGAAAAGTGTCTTTGGTAATGGGGTCAGATTGCAGATGGCGGAAGTGCCGGAGGATGATGCATTAGATCCGGAGGTTGGTGGGGTGGTTCGTGAGGACGAGGGGGATTCTGTTTTGGTTGTTATTGTGGGTAGGGGGTGTGAGGGATGAGTTGTGGGAAATGTGAGAGACACAGTCGAGGGCATTTTCGACCATTGTTGCGGTCCTTGAAAAACAAGGACATCTGGGATGTCTGGGAGTGGGATGCCTCATCTCTGGGGCAGATGCAGCGGAGGCAAAGAAATTGGGAATGGGGGTGGCATTTTTGTAGGAAGGTGGGTGAGAGGAAGTGTATTCTAGATAGCTGTGGGAGTCGGTAGGCTTGAAATGGATATCGGTTTCCAGGTGGTTGCCAGAGATGGAAACAGAGAGGTCCAGGAAGGAAAGAGAGGTATCGGAGATGGTCCAGGTGAACTTAAGGTTGGGGTGGAAAGTGTTGGTGAAGTGGATGAACTGTTCGAGCTCCTCGTGGGAGCACGGGGCAGCGTCGATATAGTCATCTATGTAAAGGAGGAAGAGGTGGGGGATAGGGTCAGTGTAGCTTCAGAAGAGGGATTGTTCCATGTATCCTACAAAGAGGCACGCATAGCTTGGGCCCATGCGGGTACCCCTTTGTCTGTAGGAAGTGGGAGGAATTGAAGGAGAAGTTGTTAAGGATGAGTTCAACTAAGCAGACAAGGGTGTCAGTGGAGGGGGACTGGTCGGGCCTGCAGGACAGGAAGAAGCAGATGGCCTTTAGGCTATCTGCATGGGGAACACAAGTATATAGGGACTGGACATCCATAGTGAAGATGAGGTGTTGGGGACCAGGGAATCTGAAGTTTTGGAGCAGGGGGAGGGCGTGGGTGGTGTCACGGACGTAGGTGGGGAGTTCCTGGACCAAGGGGGAGAAAATAGAGTTGAGGTAAGTGGAGATAAGTTCGGTGGGGCAGAAGAAGGCAGAGACAATGGGTCAACCAGGGCAGTCACGTTTGTGGATTTTGGGAAGGAGATAGAAATGGGCAGTGCGGGGTTGGGGAATGATGAGGTTGGAGGCTTTGGGTGGGAGGTCGCCTGAAGTGATGAGGTTGTGGATGGACTGGAAGATGTTTTGGTGGTCGGGGGTGGGGTCATGATCAAGGAAGCGGTAGAAGGAGGTGTCAGAGAGCTGGCGTCTGGCCTCGGCGATGTAGAGGTCAGTGTGCCATACTTCAAATGCGCCTCCCTTATCCGCAGGTTTGGTAGTGAAGTTGGGATTGGAGCGGAGGGCTGCATATTCCAATCCCCACCCTAACTCCCCACCTACACTCATCTTTACTGGCTCCATCCCTGCCTCCTTGACCAGTCCATCTCCTCTCCACCTATCTGCTCCTTTATCCACCTTCCATCCGCCTCCCCCCTCTCTCTATTTATTTCAGAATCCCCCCCCCTCCCCCATTTCTGAAGAAGGGTCCAGACCCGAAACGTCAGCTTTCCTGCTCCTCTGATACTGCTTGGCCTGCTGTGTTCATCCAGCTCTACACCTTGTTATCTCAGATTCTCCAGCATTGGCAGTTCCTACTATCTCTGCATTTATTTGATTGCCATCATTTTCACAAATGTTCAGTCCCTCCACCACTAAAGTTCAGTCGTAACAGAATGCACCATCTACAAGATGCATTACTGAAATTCAACAAGGCTCGTCAAGCAGCACCTTCCAAACCCCTACCACTACCATCTGGAAGACCAAGGGCAGCAGCTACATAAGAACACCATCAGTTCCAATTTTAGCTGCACACCAGATATATTGCCATTCCTACAATATCTTTGGGTTAATACCTTGGAACTCTCTCCCTAAGCACTGTGTGTTCCTCTACCAAGTGGACTGCAGAGGTCCAAGAAAGCAGCTCAACACCACCTTCTCAGGGGCAATTAGGGATGCAAAATAAATGCTGGCCAGCCAGCAACATCAGAAGCAGTGAATGAATAAAAAAATTTAAAGGATGTTACGTAATCCAGCAAGAGGTGATGTTTTGTCAAGCACTGTTGTTCACTGTTTATGTAAATAGTTTGGATTCAGTGTTCAGAAGTACAATTTCAAAACGTGAGGATGACACTAAATCAAGGGGTGAATGTTAATGTTTATGGCAATGGTTCTGAAAGAGTTAATGTTGGGGGCTGCATTAACCTCCACCCAATCTGATATTATCTTACAGTCTCGAATAGAGAATCAGGAGTTTACTTTGAGATGTCGATGGGATCAGGCATTTCATCCTGGTTACTGACAGACACAATCACTAAGACTCACTGGCTAATGTAACTTGTACCTATTGCTATCATGCAGCAAACTACATCTTCTTGCTAAGACACGTGTCCCTTCTTGTTCAGACTCACTGGCTTGGATCGTCTGAGGAGTGGAATCATACTCAGATTGCCTCTCACTCCTATTTTTTTTCTGTTAATACTGAGGTCCACATTTCTAACCAGGATTTTCCACCCCAGCTCCTTCAGAAATGTGGAGCATTACATGCAATCAGCACAGTTAAGACCATAAGACCACAAGACATAGGAGTGGAAGTAAGGCCATTCGGCCCATCGAGTCCACTCCGCCATTTAATCATGGCTGATGGGCATTTCAACTCCACTTACCCACACTCTCCCCGTAGCCCTTGATTCCTTGCGAGATCAAGAATTTATCAATCTCTGCCTTGAAGACATCCAACATCCCGGCCTCCACTGCGCTCCGTGGCAATGAATTCCACAGGCCCACTGCTCTCTGGCTGAAGAAATGTCTCCTCATTTCCATTCTAAATTGACCCCCTCTAATTCTAAGGCTGTGCCCACGGGTCCTAGAATCCCCACCTAATGGAAACAACTTCCCAGCGTCCACCCTTTCTAAGCCATGCATTATCTTGTAAGTTTCTATTAGATCTCCCCTCAACCATCTAAACTCTAATGAATACAATCCCAGGATCCTCAGCCGTTCATCGTATGTTAGGCCTACCATTCCAGGGATCATCCGTGTGAATCTCCGCTGGACACGCTCCAGTTCCTGAGGTGTGGGGCCCAAAATTGGGCTCAGTATTCTAAATGGGGCCTAACTAGAGCTTTATAAAGTCTCAGAAGCACATCACTGTTTTTATATTCCAACCCTCTTGAGATAAATGACAACATTCCATTCGCTTTCTTAATCACAGACTCAACCTGCAAGTTAACCTTTAGAGAATCCTGTACTAGCACTCCCAGATCTCTTTGTACTTTGGCTTTATGAATTTTCTCAACGTTCAGAAAATAGTCCATGCCTGTATTCTTTTTTCCAAAGGGCAAGATCTCGCATTTGCTCACGTTGAATTTCATCAGCCATTTCCTGGACCACTCTCCTAAACTGTCTAAATCATTCTGCAGCCTCCCCACCTCCTCCATACTACCTGCCTGTCCACCCAACTTCGTATCATCGGCAAACTTTGCCAGAATGCCCCCAGTCCCTTCATCCAGATCATTAATATATAAAGTGAACAGCTGCGGTCCCAACACTGAACCCTGCAGGACACCACTTGTCACCGGTTGCCATTCCGAAAAAGAGCCTTTTATCCCAACTCTCTGCCTTCCGTCAGACAGCCAATCCTCAATCTATGCCAGTAACTCACCTCGAACACCATGGGCCCTCACCTTACTCAGCAGCCTCCCGTGAGGCACCTTATCAAAGGCCTTTTGGAAGTCTAGATAGATAACATCCACCGGGTTTCACTGGTCTAACCTACTTGTTACCTCTTCAAAGAATTCTAACAGGTTTGTCAGACACGACCTCCCCTTACTAAATCCATGCTGACTTGTTCTAATCCGATCCTGCACTTCCTCTCTCATGCCCCTGTAATTACCTTTATTTAACTGTAACACCATTACATCCGATTTTGCCTTCTCTCTTTCAAACCGCAGACTGAACTCTACCATATTATGATCACTGCCTCCTAAGTGTTCCCTTACTTTAAAGTCTTTTATAAAGTCTGGCTCATTACAAAGCACTAAGTCCAGAATAGCCTGCTCCCTTGTGGGCTCCATCAGAAGCTGTTCCAAAAAGCCATCCCGTAGGCATTCCATGAATTCCCTTTCTTTGGATCCACTGGCAATATTATTCACCCAGTCCACCTGCATATTGAAGTCCCCCATGATCACCGTGACCTTGCCTTTCTGACATGCCCTATCTATTTCCCGGTGCATCATGCACCCGTGGTCCTGACCACTGTTAGGAGGTCTGTACATAACTCCCATTATGGTTTTTTTGGCTTTGTGGTTCCTCAACTCCACTCACACAGACTCCACATCATCTGACCCTATGTCATTCAGTGCTATTGATTTGATTTCATTCTTAACTAACAGGGCAACCCCACCTCTCTGCCCACCTTCCTGTCTTTTCGATAAGTTGTAAATCCTTGGATGTTTAACTGCCAGTCCTGAACCCCCTGCAACCACGTCTCTGTGATGCCTACCACATCATAATCATTCAAGATGATTTGTGCCATTAATTCATCTACTTTGTTACGAATACTACGAGCATTTAGGTAAAGTGCCTTAATGCTAACGTTCTTATTATTAGAGATATTGGAAATCATAAGATGTCCTAAGTTTAAAGTCCTACTGACCACCATATGTATTCTTTTTGCTAGAACACTGGTTCCAGATCGGTTCAGGTGGAGACCGTCCCAACGGTACAGATCCCCCCGGTTCCAAAACTGATGCCAATGCCCCATGAAATGGAATCCCTCTTTCCCACACCAATCCCTTAGCCATGTGTTTACTTCCCTAACTTTCTTATCCCTATGCCAATTGGCACGTGGCTCGGGCAGTAATCTGGAGATTATGACCCTTGAGGACCTGTACTTCAATTTCCTTCCTAGTGCTTGATAATCCCTGAACAGGTCCTCTACCCTAGCTTTGCCTATGTCGTTAGTCCCAACGTGGACCACAACAACTGGATCCTCCGCCTCCCGCTCCAATATCTTTTCAAGCCGGTTGGAGATGTCCTGCACCCTGGCACTGGGCAGGCAACACACCATGAGGGACTCCCGATCCGGCCTGCATAGGATACTATCTGTCCCCCTAATTATAGAATCCCCTATAACACCTACTTGTCTTTTTGCTCCCCCCTCTTGAATGGCCTTCTGCACCATGGTGCCGTGGTCAGCTGGCTCATCCTGTCCACAGCCCTTTCCCTCATCCGTACAGGGAGCAAGAATCTCACACCTGTTGGACAAGGTCAAGGCCTGCGGCTCCTGCACTCCTGAACTCAGAATTCCTCTACCTGCCTCATTTACAGTCACACCCTGTTGTCCCTGAACACTTATTGAATTTGAATTACTTAATCTACCGGGTGTGACTGCCTCCTAAAACAAAGTGTCCAGGTAACTCTCCCCCTCCCGGATGTGCCGCAGAGTTTGAAGCTCAGATTCCAGATCGTTAGTTCTGATCCGGAGTTCTTCCAGCAACCAACACTTGCTGCAGATGTGGTTGGGGCCGTTCACAATGGGATCAGCCAGCTCCCACATCATACAGCTACAGCACATCACCTGTCCAGCCATAACTACTTAATTAACTTTTACAATTTATGTATTAAATAATTCCTAGTACTTCTCTGCTACGGTCTTATTCAGTTAACCAATTAAACTTCTAATCAATCACACAATACACAAGAAATATAAATTGAAAAGCCTTACCTTAACAACACACGTGTGTCCTTCTTGGTTAGAGCTCCCGCTCTTCCTGCTGCTGGAACAGAAATGGAGGGCTCCGCCGGTCGAGGTAAGTTTTTTAAAATCTTAAAAAGATTCTAAATCTTAAAAAGGACCACTGGCTTCGAGGTAAGTGCTTAAATAGCAAACACTTACCTTCCCAACAGCCTCTCTGCTCCGACCTCGCTTCCACCCAGCTCCCACCGCTCTCCGCTGTATAAAGGTTCCCACATAGTGCAGGATAGTTGGAGGAAGTGAAACAATATCCTTTTTGCTGCAGTTATTTCACTGTGTTCTGAGCTTAAAGTGTTCAGCAGTGCAGCCAGATATTTTGACTATGAAGGATCAGAATGTAAGATGAGCAGGAAATCAGAGGGAAAATGGTGGTGGTTGGTAGAGTGCCAGGTGGGTTAGATCCAGGTAAATTGGCTGCCAGGTGGTTAGGGTGCAAGGTGGGTAGGGTGGCAAGCAAGTGACAGAGGTTTAGATTTGGTTATGATCAGGTGGGCATTGGGGATGGCAGTGATTGAGAGCGGTGTCAGAGCCACCAGTGGGCAAGGGGATCTAGGAGCCAATGGATGATGGGCAGGCAGGGAGTGAAATTGCATTGGCCTGGAGGAGGGAAGATGTCTTGATCCAGGAGAGGTAAGGGGTCAGAGGAGGTGTAATAGTTACCCAAAAGATTGAAAGTATAGGCAATTATCTAAACAATATCTGGGTAAATATTAATTTAACTGAAGCAGAATATTCCAAATTCACCCCCTTTAATGGAGGCCTTTGGAGGATTCAAAGTTCAGAAAAATCGCCCATCAAAATATTCAATTTTCCAGGCAATTCCCATGAAATCTGCTGCATTTGGGATTCCGGAAGGTTCTGGCATGCAACTTCAGGTTGCGATGCTCCAATGACATTATGCCAATTAGAATATCTAGATCACTGTTCATTGATCCTCTACCACGGTTAATCATCCGGTTCTTAGACCCAATTCAGAAAGGAAAATTGCAGTTAGCACTGTACCTCAACCATTAGCTGATCATAGTTGGTTATACAGCACATACAATATGGTAATCATTGTTGGGATGCTTGCTTAAGTAGTAAAGGTAACAACTGTAGGGGAAAAAAATAATTCAGCCAGGAGAAAATGGCATGGTGGCTCAGTGGTTAACGCTGCTTCCTCACAGTGCTAGAGACCTGGGTTCAATTCCACCATCAGGCAACTGTCTCTGTAGAGTTTACACATTTTCCCTGTATCTGTGTGGGTTTGCTCTGGTTTCCTTCCACATTCCAAAGATGCGCAGGCTTGGTGGATTGGGCATATTAAATTACTGAAAGTGTTCAGGGTTGTGTAAATTAGGTCTGATGGGATGCCCTGGGGGTCAGTGTAGCCTTGTTGCGCCTAAGGGGCCTGTTTCCACACTGTAGGGATTCTTTGAAAACAAGTGAGTTTATCTTGTTAACACTTTAACATCCGTGAGCAGCTGGAAGCATTTGAACAGACAAGAAATTGAGTCAGCAGAATTCTGGAAGAAATGGAATGCAAAAGCAGTACTGCAGACTAGAACGTTCATTTCAGGGCTGGTAGAAGGTGCAGGAAGTGTGAACTAGCAAGAGAGTTAAAAAAAACCCAGTCACACTTGGCAATTTCAGAGTCCTTAGCGAAGGAGGATCGAAAGGAACAGCCCTAATTTGAGGTTCGGTAAAGAAGAAAATATTTTGAGACCCATGAATAAAATTTAAAATCCCAGAAGGCTAATGGAATAATTTAGTGTTGACGGTGCAAATGGACCATTCTGGGAAGGATTACCATTCAGAGCATGCATTGCTGTCATCACAAGTGGGCACCACAAAACATGGCAATGGAAACAAAGGCAAAAGCCATTGATTTTGTTAATATCAAGGCTATGACATCAGGAACATTGTGCAGCAGATATACAGTGACAAAGGAAATGTGAATGATTTCGGGGATAGAGTCTGACAAAGGAAGGTAGTTAGAACAATTTTAAGACTGTTGAGATTGGGAGATAGTTAACTAAGTTGTGGATTTTGTGCGGAGATTTATTAAGGTCACGGACCCAGAGGTTTATTTCAAAAGCTAGAAAAGTGGTGTTCAATGTTTATCAGGATATGCAGCTTTACTACACAAAAGTGGGAGACATTCATCTATAATGTAAAAGATAAGAAAACATCTATTTTACCTGCAAGAGGCAGAAAACCACCAATTTGATTGTAAAAGATAGGAAAACCCCCAGAAAGATGTAGAGTGGTGCAGATCGCTACTTGTCAGACCATAAAGTTTTAAACAAAGTAAAATACTGCAGCATTGCCATCATATAGAATCAGAAGCTTGATTAGAAGAAAACAATACAACCTTACTGAAATATACAGTTCAACAGCTTGTAAGACAAGGGATAAAAGAAAGCATTGCTGTCTTGAATCTGAATCTTTAAACTTAAGCCTTTAATCCAAAGATTAAAACAGCAATGATATACTGCGAGACTGAAGTTTTTAAAACCAACAGACGACAAGCAGATTTGAGAGACAAGAGAGTGCAGATTTGAAGTGTCTTTAAGGGAAGAAGTATAAATAATCTTATTGAGAAGGAAATGTCAGTAAAACTAAAACTCCTTTAACAATTTAATATCAGAAACTGGCTAAACAATACACAGGATTGGACATCTTGGAGAAAGTCATTAAGCTACAGAATTGCATCAATAATAAATAATACACCTCAAGCTGAACAAATAAATATGTATTATATTCAGTAGAATCTATAACTAATGATGTTATAAATTACCAAAATTTAAAAGAAAGCATAAATACTTTTGAAGAAATTGTTTAAGATTTTAATAATTGCTTAAATCTAAAAACAAACAAATTCTTGGAAGAAAGGTTTAACAGAAGAATTCAACCTCCAAGAGAATCCATAGATAACTTCAATAATTATCTCTAGAGCTTAGTGGAAAACTGTGACTGCGGAGCTTTGAAATCAGATTTCATAAGAGACAGAATTGTTCCTGGAATTTTAATGAGTCTTTGGCAGATTTATTACAGATCAATCAGGATTTGACTTTGGACAAAGCTATTCAAATATGCTAGAGGCAGAAATCGGAAGCACTTACAGAGAATTGGTGAGAGGAGAAAGACAAATTTGCCACAGGAGAGCAACAGAACCTACACAGTTTATAAGGTAAAAAATACTTCAACGAGATACATGATAAGCGAACACAGTCAGCCAGCCAGCCGATAATAAAAATCAGTGTCAGTGCTGTGGGTTAAAAAAACAGCTTCACAAATAAAAGCAATACACATCTAGGCCAAAAAGGATGTCATTTCTATGTAACTGTAGCTAATTTTCAGAAGATGTACAGAAGTAGGACATAGCATCAGATCAGCAAAATGCCAAATGTTTACTCATGCAAAGAGGTTATCGTGATTGAACCATCATAATTAGATGAGATACCCCAGGTAGTCCTGGCAGAAATCAGTGACTCAATTTGTCAATTGTTAGCACATTAATGTTCAGCTCAAAATAGGTGCAGGTGTCACGGTTTTATCAGATCAAGAGACATGGTTAAAGAAACAAAAGTTAGAGCCTTCAGACATGAAACTGCAAAGTTCAGGTGGTGTAATGTTCAACATTAAAGGTGTGTTACAGGTAATACAAAATACAAAGGACATCAAGTTGTAAAGGAATTCATACATAATTCAAAATCAAGAAATTTTGCTCCTGAATAAGATGCTTTTCCCCCAAAAGTTATTCAAGGCATCGAAGAATTTGACTCAGAAGTAAAGGTGAAGATACCCTAAACTGTTCACAGGACTAGGCAAGCTCAATACTGAATATGGTACCACTTACATAAGCGTGCCAATCTTTCATGCCTCCACACACCCTGGATTATTTGCATTTCTTTCATGAATCAAGTTCAAAGGCAACTTGAGGAAATAACTAAAATAGACATCATTTCCCTGATGACCAAACCTATTCAATATGGTTACTGTCCCAAACTGATCACTGATAATGTTGGCCCAACATTTGGCAGGAGTTCAGCCAAATTATCTAAATTTCACATGCTCACTCTGGTTTCCTTTTTGAGTTTTCCTAATGTCAAGCTTGTTCGGTGATTTTGGCAACACGGGAGGCTGAATATTAGTGATGTGAGTCGGGCTGTTAACAAAGTATTTAACAATCAGTAATGACCATCAGAAGGCAACTCACCATTGTCAGGCGAGAATCTCACCACGCCACTTGTTAAAAGTGTAAAAGATACAGCACAATAATCTTAACATGGAGATTGGCACCACTGCACTAGTCACTCAATTCTGACACAGATCTCACCTAGTCACATTGCTCATATCCCTACTAGATTCTGATCCTATACCTCTCAGGCACGTTGGAATAGGCTTGGGCTCCTTTCTCTAGAAAAGAGATGAAGGTGTGATGTGGTAGATATTTAAAATGATAAAATCTTAAATCTCAGGAAATCTTTTTCCCTTATCACTCTCACATTTACTAATCCAGATTCAGTCTAGTAACGTTTTGATCTTTATATCTTCATTCTTGGTTAAAAATCCTTTCGTGCCCTTGTGTCTCTCTGCAGTTTTCTATTAGCCGCATAACCCTCCCTAATTCTGGCTTCTTGTGCATTGCCAATTATAATTGCATCATCATTAACACGTTTGCAGTTGCCTTGGCTCCAAGCTTTAGAATTCCCTCCCTGCTCTTCTTCACCTTCCTCAATTTCCTCTTTTAAGACCCTTCTTAAAATATGCCTCTTTGACCAAGTTTTTGGTCATCTGACTAAATATCTGTTGTGTGAAAGTTACCACAAGCTGTCTTTAATTCAGGGACTTATTAAGAAATCTCACAGACAATCAAATGCTGAAACAATTGTTTAAACTTTATTGTATGGAACAACCAAAACAAGGACCCTTCACAAATAACAAGGCGTGGGGCTGGATGAACACAGCAGGCCAAGCAGCATCATAGGAGCAGGAAAACTTGACGTTTCGGGCCTAGACCCTTC
>JAHRHZ010000043.1:29239394-29290414 GCA_024137785.1 Ginglymostoma cirratum
CTAGACCCTTCTGATGAAGGGTCTAGGCCCGAAACGTCAAGTTTTCCTGCTCCTATGATGCTGCTTGGCCTGCTGTGTTCATCCAGCCCCACGCCTTGTTATCGCGGATTCTCCAGCATCTGCAGTACCTTTTATCCCCTTCACAAAGTAGATTAGGCCTCACAACTCAACTTATCTATTAAAGACATCAAGCTATTAAATGGGAATCAGTTTAGCTATGATTCCAAGCAACAGCATTTGCCTGGGAGTGTCCAGGGTTCAATATTTGTGGAATATGATTCTCTGGAGTTCTGCTGCTGAAGAATCCTGATGTTGAATTCTTTTGGATTTCCTGCCTTGGAACCTTGTGGTGTGACAATACTTATGACACTTCTGAAGTCACCGTGTGTACAGCTTACTTTCTTATCAGAAGTAGCTTCACTGCTCCTTGTTACATTTGGTGTTAACTGTCTGTTTGAAACATAGCCTGTCGTGCAATTAAATCCTCAAATACTTCTGCAGACGGTTTTAATTGCCCATGGTCACAAAGCAGTTGGTTATCAGGCACTATTTAAAACAATTTGTTTATGTTGCTTTGACGCCTTCTTTTCCCAGGGATAGTTAACTGCTTTCAATTCCTTATCCCTTTATTTCTGGAAACCATTCATTCCAGAAAGACTTATTGCTGATTCTTTCAATCCCTGAAGTTATTAAAGTTCTGAAGTTTACACTATCACTTGGTGTCGCTCTGTTTTAGAATGCTCCTGTGAAGCTCCTTGGGATGTTTTATTACATTAAGGCACTATATAAATAGAGGATGTCTTTGAAATGGCAAATGAAGAGAAGGTGCCTCCACTTGACATCAACTAGATGCATGCAAAATAGAATAATCACAATATATCTAATCTTATAGGAATGTTGCTTACTTAGAGAGCAGTCAGAATGTGAAACACACTTACACAAGTAGTTAGGTGATTAACATAAATGCACCTGAGGGTAAACACATGAGGGAGAAAATCAAGAGAATATATTTTTTGGATTAGATGAATAGAGATGGGATGAGGCTTGTGTGGATGCAAAAATCAACATGGTTCTGTTGGGCTGAATGGCCTTTCTCTGTGCTGCAATTTCAATGTAATTATGTAATCTGGCTGGGCCCATTGGTCCAATTCAGAGTACAGTACTTGATCATCTATGTCTGACGTACTGAAGGTGCTAGCCTTGATGCCCTCCCATTCACCACGCTCTGCATGAATTAATTCCAGCTAATCTGCCAATTCACCTTCCACTTTCTGATCTTCATTCTGTTAACGTTCGCTGTACTTTTTAACATCGGGGGGGCTTAGTAATATGAGATTTACCTATATTTCTGAGTTAAGAATGGTCATTGGAGCTGAACAGTCATCTGTTTCATTCTTTGTTGCGTTACTGAAGTTTGCTTTGCTTTTGTTTTGAGCTAATTAAATAACATTTCCACTGCCTGTGCTGACCTTCAGAGGACTAGACTGCAGATGACCTTGAGGAATGATTTCAAACAGCACTGGACCAAGGAGAACAATTTTTAGATGGCATCATCTCATCATGGCTGGCAGATCTGTGCTGGTGGGTTGGTGGGTAACAACAGGAACACTGGCAGAGGATGTGACAGTGATGGGAGGATGAATCCGGTGACTACAAAGACATCAGAAGATTCACACTTCTCTGAGATGCCTCCACCTACCCCCCATCCCAAAGAATCCCCACAATCATTTGAAGGACAGGCCTGCTGGATTGTCATGTTACTGATGATTCTTTCTTATGCCATCTGCAATTTATTTCGCACGTTGTGATCCGCAGGTATGAGAGCGGTTACCAAAGCCACCAAGCTGCTTGTATTAAAGATGTCTGAGATTCCACTTCTGTGCCCAGTTGTCACGTAGCTTCTGCTCAGTTCTGTTGGAAACTGGGACATCGGCCATCAGACATTGTGTCATAGTTGGCTCCACAAATGTGTTAATGGAATTGGCCACAATTTCCAAGCTGGAAAGGATGGGTGCCAAGCTCTGCATAAGTTCCAGTGCCAACTTGGTGCTCAATTCCTCCACACTGCTTGATATCAAACACAAGCTTTCTGGCAAGCTGCCTGACTTCCGAAAATGCTGTTGTATGTACGTGTCCTTCTTCATCTGTAACCCTATCAAATTGCATGTCCCTACAACAGAACTTGTGTGCAAGCTTGCTCTCCACCAAGCTGCATTTTTGTTATTCTTGTCCCCTGGCCTCCCCTCATGCCTGGGGTGGGTTTTATATTCCACCCCCTATTGGGCTTATTATCATATCTAATAAGATGGGTGACCAGCTCAACACCTCTCCACCCTCCTCAAATTTTACCCTCATAACACAATAGGTAGGCGGGCACCAAATCAGCAACTGACCCATCATTTTAAAATAAATAATTAAGAGTCATGTGAGCTAGTTAAAAGCCAATGACCCTGACAGTGCATTGTCCATCACCAATTACAGTCTGCATGGGCAGAAAGGTAGGAGTGGATAGCCCTGTCTTTTTATAAAAGGGCAGGGAGGAAATGGATACTCTATATTTGAGACGGGCTAGTGACCATTGTGCATCCTGCATTCCCCCACGCCCCCCAACCCCACGGACAGCATCCTCTTTCTTTCCTACCCAGCCTCTCTCCAACTCTCACTAACTCAGTGCCCCTCCCAATTCTGCTTAAACTCTGCCCAAGACCCTGGACTTCCATCAGACCAGAAACCATTTGGTCTCCTCTGTGTGGTCACCCACAGTCTTGGCAATACCATTTCTCAATACTGTCAGGACAGCTGGCATCTCCAGAGACTGGGATGTCTGCCCAGGAAGGGGCAAAATCCCATTGTATACCACCTGTACCACCTCATGGGTGCACACCCAATTCCTCTTTGGTTAATTGGAGCCTTAACAAATTTCCCTCCAGGGGATGTGCAGCAAACCCCTCCTTAAAGCCTCGGTTGCCTGGAAGAGTTCTCCTCTATAACTGTCTCACGGTTACACTACCCTCACCCTGGAGAGATTTGGCATCACCCTCTTGAATGAAGAAGAGGAGGCAGATGTTTTATGTGTCAAGTTTAGTGTGAAATGGAATGGGAGTCACAAAATCAGACTGTTGCCAATGGCTGAACCATGGAAGATGACACATGGGAGGATAGAAGACATCTCATTGTGAACTGCTTGCACATAACTGGTCAACTTCAAGAGCTATACATTTCCTCTGGCTGGGGAATCTAGAAGTAGCGAATGAGGGGCAAATCATTCAAGATTGAAATGGGGAAGAATTTCTTTATTCAGAGGATGGTGAATCATTGAAACTCTCTGATCCAGAATGCTGTGGAAACTCAATCATTGAACACGTTCAAGATAAAGACTGAGAGATTTTCAGATGTGAATAACATCAAGGCATATGAAATAGGGTGGTAAAACAGCATGTAAGGTCCATTGAGAGTTAAAATGGCAGAAGTAAGCTCAAGGGGCTGAATGGCCCAGTCCTGCTCCTAGTTTCTATGTTCCTAAACCATGGGGCAATGATTATGAAATCTCCAAACTCAGTTGGATCTGTGGGTTCCACTGACTGAATCTTGTGTGAAGATGGAGGACTCTTATCTGTGGATATTTGAAAGTCTTACCTGAAGCAAAAAAAAATCAAATCCAAGACGTTCAAGTTCTGAACTCCCTTCGAAGCTCTGCAGGATATTTTGCAGCTGGAACACATGGTTCTGTGCCCTGTAAACTAGGGGCAAGATCCTGCATGGGGATCAGCTGATGTGGAGCTTCCAGAAGTGACAGCCGTCTGCCATCATGTGATCCAGCAGCAAGACCATATCACCTGCATTCCTGAATTTGTGATTGGTCAGTTGTCACCTTCCCGCATCAGATCTCTGACTACTTTTGGGCTGGGGGGCCGGATGTAATGATTGTTGAGCTAGGTCATGGTAAATTTGCTCGTGACACAAGTGAGGCCACTATTGCGAAAAAGATGAACAGAATGATTCACTATTGTGATGGGTTCATATATTTGGAGACGCATCTTCAGAGAGAGGAAGTTAATATTAAAAAGGAATTTTTTCTATACAGAAAGCGTATTGGAGTTATGAAAAACATTACCATGAGAAAACAGTCTTACAGAGAGAAGGGATTGAAGGTTATGCTGAGAAGGCAGGTTGCAAGCTGTCATAAAGGAACAAATTTCATGGGCCTAATGCATAAGAGAATTTGTATGCAGTATAGAAGACTGACATGTTCTGCTAAAGATGCATGGAGAATGTTTTGATTGCAAAATAAGAACAGTTTATTAAGTGTAAGAAGGCCTTCGGTATCCATTGGAACATTTCTTTGGTTGGGACTTTACTAGCCAATGGGACACTGGTGAACTGATGAAAGGAGCAAGGAGCCCTGTTGGGTCAGCTCCTTGAAATGGATTCTCAACTGTCTGCAAGGAAAAAAGAATCCTCATATCTGCCTTCAATTGGTAACTCCTTATTTTTAAAATATGAGACCTGCTTCTGGATTCTCCCAAAACAGGGTGTTTTCCATATCTATCTGGTCAGTCCCCTTAGGGTCTTATATAGTTGACTTTTCTAAAGCCCTGAGGTTACAGCCTGGACTGTCTAGCCTTACCTCATTAGGTAAATCACTCATTCCAGGTATTAGTCTAGTAAACCTTCTCTGAACTGGTGGCATGGTGGCTCAGTGGTTAGCACTGCTGCGCCACAGCACCAGGGACCTGGGCTCGATTTCAGCATCAAGCGACTGTCTGTGTGGAGTTTGCACATTCTCCCTGCTTGCGCGGGTTTCTGCTGGGTGCCCTGGTTTTCTTCCACAATCCAAAGATGAACAAGTTAGGTGGATTGGCCATGCTAAATCACTCCCTTGCGTTGAGGGATGTGTAAGCTAGGTGTTTAGCTATAGTCAGTTGGGAGGTTAATGGATAGAGCTGGTTCTGGGTATGATGCTCTTTGGAGGCTCAATGCAGACTCAATGAGATGAATGGCCTGTTCCTGCACTGTAGGGTGCAATGCATTAACATCCTTCCATAAGTATGGTGACCAGCGCCGCTTGATATCTTTTCAGCAGGGCACTGGGTGGGGGCGTGAGGGCATGTAAAATATTTCAAGTCACTTGTCTACTGCCTTCACTGCCATCTTATCTTGGTCCACATTAGTGAGGGTTGGGAGTCATAGGCGTTGATGAAATGCCAATCAGGCCGCCTGCCTTTGGGTCTATTGAGGCTCTTAAGTGATAATTCATTTCCCTCGCCATAATATGCTGGCAAGTGAAAAAGAGCAAGAATGATAGATCTCCATAACATTTACTGAAAGAACAGGAGGAGATGCCCTGAATCTTTGGAGGCAGACCACCGCCTCCCCATGACCATACATTCTGTTTCTGCCTCCCTGATCAACCTCTGAAACCCAACATCCATTCTCCATCGCTCTCAGTCTCTCCGGTGCCTAAATCCACCCCGGCCAAGGTATCTGCCTTACCACATCGAACGGCCATGATAGTTCTCCATGGGACCATTTGCATTCTGAGCAGCATGCACTAGCAAGTTCTGGCACAGCTTGGACTGTAACAGTAGCCTCATGGACAAGCAGCTCTCAAGGGCGGATCTTCTTTTTGGTGATGGGCTAGACGTCTGGCCTTAGGCTTGTCAAGGACACCTGGATCATAATTTTACTGCAGTGAAGCCTTTTTCAGAGTCTGACATCTTATCTCTAGTGCTGATGGGGTAGCAATACTCCATGTCATCCCCCAACCACTCCACATCAGCATCCCATAACCCAACCGCGTTGTAAAATTCACACCCTTTACCTTTCTTATCTTTCCCTTCTTCCTAAAATTACATCCCTTTGAAAATCAAAGCTTTGTATTATCTATATGCCTCTCTTTCACTTTGTCTTTACTCCTGCTAGTTTGAATCTTTAAGAATTTATGTCTTGGCTATTCGCGTAGTTTTCTCTATGAAAAGAGCTCTCAATATTAGAAGATACCATGCAATCTTTGGACTGTAACCTTAGTTAGGGCAAGTAATGATGAAGTGAATTTCTGTATGTATTATTCAAAACGGCTTGAACATTGAAAGATAATTAGCCTTAAGCTAAACCTCAGTGCGATTTGTTTAGTGACTATTTTGTATTTATGCAGTATCTGTGAAAATAAGAAACCAAAACAGTCCATACGCCGAAGCTCAAATGATGCAAGCTGGACTTAAAAATCATCAGCACACACAGAAACGTTTACATAGATAGATTTGAGGGCAAATCTGTTATTTTCTGATTCATTCCAAAAGACTTTGTCTAATTAATATCCATAAAGGTTATGCACATCATAACACAGCTCTGAGAAAGGAAGCTATTTTGTTCTAATTCGTTCTTGAATTAAAACATGGATATTAAGAGAAACACAAATCAACAGAAATTGTGAGCAAGGTTACACAGAATGGCAAATTTAATTTTTAGCTATATCTTGTGTGTCACTCAAAATAAGACATTTTGTTGTGTGAACATCGATTGTGGTGTTGATAATGTGCCATTTTATGTTCCTTTTTATTAACATTGAAAAGCTTAGATAAAGTGCCAGCTACAAATACTGGATTGAAATGATGAGTAAAGCCACAATTTAATTGAAGTCATGCAGACAAGGTCCTAGATTTCATTCCTGCTCCAGGGTTCTCTTGTTGTCAGCTGGCTATTTAAAAAGCTCAGTGTGTTTCAGATATGATGGAGAAAATCAGCACAATTCCAAACTTTATAATAAAATAATCATACATTTACTAAAGGAAGGTGGTATTTTAATGACAATATCACGGAACTAACAAACCCTATCTAACACTATATGGTCATAAGTTCGATATCAACATGTCTGCTGGCAGAATTTAAAACTAATAAATAAATCCAGAATGAAATGTTGTTTATTGTAATAAAAAGAAATATTACTGGAGAAGAGTAGGTAAGCAGTCAGTCCTGAGTCAGGCAGTCAGCAGCACTCAGAGGAGCGGGTAAGCAGAGAACCCTAAGCAGGCATGTTGAAAGAAAATGTAAAACAAAGTATATTGGGACAAGTTAAATATTCCTCTAACATTTAAGGAAACAAGAGAAACATTGGAGTTTGACTCTTTCTAAGGAACTAAAGACCTCTCTTACATATAGAATACTACATTAGCATACATTTGAGGCAAAGAAGGGTCATATCTGAATGGATCCTCATTTACCTTCAGCAGAAAGACCTTAGACGGTGGTCTTTCCCCACTGCACCTTGGTGGCAGCTTCCCCAAGCTTTAGTGGGTCCCTCAGCACGTAGTCCTGGACCTTGGAATGTGCCAATCTGCAACACACAGTCAAGGTCAACTCCTTATTCTGGAGGACTAACACGTTTTGGACATACCAGAGAGCATCTGTCACTGAGTCGATAGTCTTCCAGGCATAGTCGATGTTTTGTCTCGGAGTTCGTTCTGGGGAACAACTCGTAGAGCACAGAGTCCCGCATCATGGACCTGCTCGGGACGAACCTCAACAAAAACCATTACCTCTTTCTGCAGGCCTCATTTGCAAAGGCACATTCGAGATGGAGATGTGTCACAGTCTGTAACTCTCACAACTGCTTCAAATACAGTGTGCACAGACTGACCAGATGTACATAAAGCATCTCACAGGTCCTTCTCATCAACAGCCAAGTGATATCTTGTTTGTTTGTTTCCTTGATATGCTACTGTAGAGAACAGAACTGTTTGTGACTATGAACATATACAAAGATATTTTTTATGAATAAAGTATATTTCTGCAATTAAAAAAAGTCTTGTAACATTCCAGTCAAATGGTTTTGTTTAGAAATTTTATGAAAAGTTTTAGAAAAAGAATGGAAAGAAACAACAAACAGTGACATAACAAAAAAGCTGTCAGGTGATTGATTAGGAAAGGAGCAGACCTGAAGGGGATATGCAGTGAAGGAGAAATATGAAACTTCAAACATTGACGTCACAGGTTTAAAGTGGATTAGCTGGTTAGTAAGAGATAACAAGGTGTGGAGCTGGATGAACACAGCAGGCCAAGCAGCATCATAGGAGCAGGAAAGCTTGACGTTTCGGGCCTAGACCCTTCATCAGAAATGGGGGAGGGGAGCAGGGTTCTGAAATAAATAGGGAGAGAGGGGGAGGTGAATAGAAGATGGATAGAGGAGAGGATAGGTGGAAAGGAGGCAGACAAATCGAAGAGGCGGGGATGGAGCCAGTAAAGGTGAGTGTAGGTGGGGGGGTAGGGAGGAGATAGGTCAGTTCAGGGTGGACGGACAGGTCAAGGGGGCGGGATGAGGTTAGTAGATAGGAGATGGTGTGGGGCCTGAAGTAGGAGGAGGGTATAGGTGAGAGGAAGGACAGGTTAGGGAGGCGGGGACGAGCTGGGCTGGTTTTGGGATGCGGTTGGGGGAGGGGAGATTTTGAAGCTTGTGAAATCCACATTGATACCATTGGGCTGCAAAGTTCCCAGGCTGAATATGATTTGCTGTTCCTGCAGCCTTCGGGTGGCATCATTGTGGCATTGCAGGAGGCCCAGGATGGACATGTCATCTGAGGAATGGGAGGGGGAGTTGAAATGGTTCGCGACTGGGAGGTGCAGTTGTTTGTTGCGAAGTGAGCGCAGGTGTTCTGCAAAGCGGTCCCCAAGCCTCCGCTTGGTTTCCCCAATGTAGAGGAGACCACAACGGGTACAGCGGATGCAGTATACCACATTGGCAGATGTGCAGGTGAACATCTGCCTGATGTGGAAAGCCTTCTTGGGGCCTGGGATTGGGGTGAGGAAGGAGGTGTGGGGGCAGGTGTAGCACTTCCTGCGGTTGCAGGGAAAAGTGCCGGGTGTGGTGGGGCTGGAGGGGAGTGTGGAGCGGACAAGGGAGTCGCGGAGGGAGTGGTCCCTCCGGAAAGCAGATAAGGGTGCGGAGGGAAAAATATCTTTGGTGGTGGGGTCGGATTGCAGATGGCAGAAGTGTTGGAGGATGATGCGTTGGATCCGGAGGTTGGTGGGGTGGTACGTGAGGACGAGGGGGATTCTGTTTTGGTTATTATTGCGGGGACGGGGTGTGAGGGATGAGTTGCGGGAAGTGCGGGAGACACGGTCGAGGGCATTCTCGACCACTGTTGGGGGGGAGGTTGCGGTCCTTGAAGAATGAGGACATCTGAGATGTAGGGGAGTGGAATGCCTCATCCTGGTAGCAGATGCGGTGGAGGCGAAGGAATTGGGAATAGGGGATGGCATTTTTGCAGGAAGGTGGGTGGGAGGAGGTGTATTCCAGTATTGTCACGGTTGGGGCCAAATTGGGAAGGCTTGAAAGTGGATTTATTGTCATGGTTGGTGAGTAACTGCTGTTAGGAATCGTGTGTTTTGTATTTATGGAATAATTTGGGTCTGTCATTTTAAGAGTCCAATCATGTGCCACAATGATGATGTTACTGGTCACTTTGAAAGGAGAAAACATGGTCAAGTCTTGCTATTGCAGAGTGAACACATCCCTGTTATTTTAAACACTGCAGCCTCCTTGTCCTTCTTGAAATGTAACAAGTGTAAAGTGCTGAAATTAAGAAAAAAAAAATTTAAAAACCTGTAATTACCCAGCTTGTAATTATTTAAGGAACTCTGACCAAAGGGAAGTAAGAAATTAGTGATTTTATTATTTATCTTATTCTTCAATGGTAAATTTTGGTAGATTAGATGGTTTAACTTTGTACAGTGCTTGATAGTTACTAGACATTCTTTTGTTTAATAATTACATGTCATTAATTACTTAATTAATGGCAAAGTGGTTTTGTATTATAATTTCAGAATGTAAGAGCTCCTGGATATCAATGTAATCCAGGGCAAACATATCTGTGGTAAATGTTTGCAGCCTGAGCAGTTTCTGCTCAAACTTTATGAGCAAAAGCCAAATCACAGACGTTGCAACACATCAGAGAGCGTGAAAGTCCCCTAGGCACATTATTCCAGGAGGCAGTCACACCTCTTAGGATAGGGTCTTCTGATTTGGTCAGTTGTCAGGGAAAGGGGTTGGGACTACAAGTGAGGCAAGTAAAAGGCCTGGAGGCAGGACTGCTCAATTGCCTTCACTCAAGTGGTGTTCTCCAAGCTCAGTCAGCCTGGCGAGGGTGTCCACTTTCATCGGCATACCCTGTAACTCTCCACTTGCCCCATTTACTAACAACGAAGCCAGTTGTAGTGCAAGTGTGAGGTTCTCTCAGCTTATTTAGAATAAATAGTGCAGAAGGAATGAGCTAAATGACCACGCATTGCGGTGCAGGAAGCCATTCAAGCAAAGCAGGGTGGAGCCAAGAAGACTGTAATGGTCATAGGGGATAATAATAGTCAGGGAGATTGATACTGTTCTATGCAGGAGAAAACAGGAGTTCAGAAGCTGATGTTGCCTGCCTGGTGCCAGGGCTCAGAGCTGGAAAGGAACTGACAATGGCAGGGAAAGGATGCAGTCATTGTGGCCCATGAAGGTATCAATAACATAAGCAGGACAAGGAAAGAGGTTCTGCACAGTCAGGATGAGGTGTTAGGCATCAAATTAAATGACAAAATCTCAAAGGTAATAATCTTTGGATTATTACCTGATCCAAGTGCAAATTAGCGTACGGCAAATAAGATTGGAGAAATGCATGCATGAATCTAAGATTGGTGTGGGAGTGGTGCCAATAACTGAAGAAAATAAGATCCTTACAGCTATGAGAGTCTGTTCCTGAACTATGCTGTGACCACTGTTCTAGTGAATTGCATAACAAAGGTCATAGAGTGGGTTTTTGACTGCACTGTGGGTGTTAAGGATCAAATTTATGAAGATTTGGAAATCAAAGAATTGAAACAAGGCAAGAGGGAAAATAATAAATATGGAACATGATGAGCAGACTGTGACAGAATGGGATAGAGAGTACAAATCTTAAGAGTAAATCAATAATTAACAAGGTAGAGGTTACAAAAATAATATAAAGGCAACATTAAAGGCTGTAGATAACAAGGTGTAGAGCTGAAAGAATGCAGCAGGTCAGGCAGCATCAGAGGAGCAGGAAAGCTGATGTATATCTGCATGCATTCAAAATAAGACATATGGTACAAATAATAATAAATACATATCATTTGATAGCAATTTCTAGCTTACATGGCTGCAAGGTGATGTGGATCAGGACCTGAATATTAAAGGATACATGACAGTTAGGAAGGATATGAAATTTTAAGGGCTGTAAGGGTAGGTCCATCAATTGATGATGGAATTAACGTGACACAGAGGAATGACACACATTCAGGAAATAGGATGGTGAAGCAATTTGGTTACAGGTGAAAAACAGTAAAGGTAATAAAAAATAATAATGAAATAATAAAAACAATCACTTTTAGAAGTTGCCCTCCTGCCACATCCTGCAATAGTAGCCACTTGGCAGGATGGGGTATAAAGGAAGAAATGATGAGAGTTTGGCAGAAAGGTATGGCAATAATCATGAGGGATTTTCATTTGCATATAGATTGGAAAAATCAGATGGGCAAAGATGGTCTCGATGAAAAGCTCATCAAATGGTTTAAGAAGCAAAACGTTCTAGACCCAATCATTAAACAAAAAGTACTAAATTTGGCATTGTATACTAAAGGATTGGATTAATTAACAGCCTCATAGCAAAGGCACACTAAATAGCAGCAACTATCATAGTTGTCACTTTGTTTGAAGGAGAGAAGAGTGGGTCCAGGACAAGTATTTTAAACTTAAATAAGTGCAATTATGAAAGCAGAGCTAGCTAAAGTGAACTGGTAAATTAGGTTAAATGATAAGTCAATAGGGATGTAGTGGCAGGCATGTCAGGGTATTTCAGAATATATAGAATAGATACATTCCTGGACAAAGAAAAATTCTCAATGTTATAAAGTTATGTATATTGAATGTCTAAACAGACTTGCTGGTTCAGATGCATAAAGTGCCTTGAACAGGTATAAAAGTATTCGAAGACTAATGGAATACTGTCCTTAATTCCTTAGAGGACTACAGTATAGCAACTCAGAAATTATACTGCAGCTGTATAAAACCCTGATTAGACCCACTTGGAGTACTGTGAGTAAATCTGAGCACCACACTTAGGAAGAATATATTGGCCTTAGAGGGAGTGCCACGTAACTTCATAGGAATGATACCTGGACTTCAGGGGCTTAGTTATGAGGAGAGATTATACAAATTATGCCTGTCTTCTCTAGAATTTAGAAGGCCAAGGGGTGATTGGATCAAAGTCTTCAAGATACTAGCAGGAAAAGATAACGATAAACCTGATGAAAGAGACAGACAAGAATATAGAGGAGTATGATCTTACTGAATGATGATGCAGGCTTACGGAACAGTGTCCTACTCCTACTCCTAATTTGCATACTCATCTGATCATGAAGCCATTATTAATTGTTAAAAGAAAAATTACATCATTTAAGGAAGGAAGTCTGCCATCCTTACCTGTTCTGGCCTACACGTGATTCCAGACCCACAGCAACATGGTCGACCCTTTGCTGCCCTCTTCAATGACCTAGCGAGCAATTCAATTCAAAGGGGAATTAAGGATGAGCAACAAATGCCAAGACCAATCGAGTATATTTCATATAGATGCTCAGTAACTTGCATGGGGAAAGGTTGATCATGCTTAGGGAGGACGTGATGGCCTAGTGGTATTATCGCTGGACTATTAATCCACAGAACCAGATAATGTTCTAGGGACCTGGGTTCGAATCCTGCCACGGCAGATGGTGGTATTTGAGCTCCATAAATATCTGTAGTTAAGAGTCTAATGATGACCGTGAAACCATTGTCGATTGTTGGAAAAACCCATCTGGTTCGTTAATGTCCTTTAGGGAAGGGAACTGCCATCCTTACCTGGTCTGCTCTACATGTGACTTCAGACCCACATCAATGTGGTTGACTCTGAACTGCCCTCTTGGCAATTAGGGATGGGCAATAAATTCTGCCTAGCCAGCGATGCCCTCATCCCGTGTATGAGTGAAAAAATAGCCATCAGACTGGACTGGTCATAGAGTTGAAAGGTCAATGTGTCATCCTACTGAACATACCAAAAACAAAGAACAATTACCTTAAAAAATGCAAATTGGTTTATACCATAATCCATCGCTATTGTGCTGTCACATGACAGTACATTTCCAGAGATTAGGTTGCTCAGCAAAATATTGGCCATAAATGTTTAATTTAATTAATTTGAACAAATAGTTAATCTCCTAACAGCTTGCAGCAAGCACATCACTTTTTTTTTCACTAACGCACTCAGCCATTTAGGTGGAATGTAACTGCAGGTGATTGTATGGTACTTCATTAAATAATTAAAACTAATTTGTACTTCTTCAGTATTACAGGACTGCCTCTGGTGAAACTGTGACATAGTGGAGCGCCCAGTGGTGTGCAGTTCTCTCACCCCTCTCTCTCCATCTCCAGTCGTCTTGAGCAGTAGGGCTATAGACAGCCAACTGTTAACTCACATATATACATTTACAACCTTGCAATTCCAATGTGGATCGCTGGTTCCTGAGCTACCCTGATGTCTCAGGATATTATACTGGATTACAGCAGGACTGAATACTCAACCTACCCACAATAAGCTAAAATAGTAATTACCATTAGTAATACTTCTCCTGTATCATGTCTGCAGCTCTGTAAGCAACCCAGCTCCAGAACCAAGAGCTTTTTACGTGTAACCCTGCTTTTATCTCTGGGTATTCTCTGAGGCAACACAGCAACGCAGTATACAGTGGAAGTCCTTTATGCCATCTCTCCTGCAAAATATTGTGACTTGTTGTCAGCAGAGTAACAGGGCACTGGTAATTTTCAAGAGCAAAGAGTAATTAAAGACCTATTAACATTCCAGCAGGTCTAGAATTCTTTCTTCCCCAGCACCCTAACCTTTCCATTCATTACTGCTTTATTATAATGTTTCAGGCCTTCAAAATACACCGAGGGAAAGAGTCCTGCTAATTACCTTTTCTTAATTAGATGAGATATACCCTCAGTCTCTAAGCACAGAATGCGCAATAATTGTACAACATGCATTCCCAATTAACTACAGATGGTCACAGCTGACGTTTCATTGATGACTATAATTCCTTCTGTCAGCATAATGTTTCTCAACCAACTTATGAGGTAGTGCTGTTTTGTATATTTTGCCATTGTGTGCCAGTGCCAATGTTTCATTGTGCACTCGGCAAGCAAATAATATCACATAAATTTTACTCCCACAGAAATTAAGCCTCATTTCCTCCTCCGTTGCTAACTAATTTGTTTCTAGTATCTCAAAACTGCTTAACACTGTGGAGTTTTGCTTTCCCCCTGCATTTTTTAAGCATTTCAAATCAAGTTTTGTGCTCACCAAAACATTCCACTTTGATTTATGTATTTCCCTCTTCCACCAAGGACTATTTTCACAAATGTGTGAATGGAAGTCTGCTCTCTAAGTCTCAATATGTTAGAACAATGGAGTAAAATGTTGCTCAGTTTGTAAGATTTGTAAGATCACAAATAATCCTTTCAACCCCCTGGCAGTGTCCTACAATCTGTGGTCTGTGGCCCATCAGCAAGTTAAAAGTTTAATAAAATGAACAGTCTTTCTCAAGGTAAGCATATTGTGATTTTGTCATTCCCTTGCATATAGGAAAAGCAACAATATAAATATATCCAGCATCCGTCAGACCTTGCTGTGGGATTACATCATTCAGCTATACACAACTCTTCTTATCTTGAAAATATATTGGATTGGAATGTCTTGAGGGCTTTTAATTCAGGACTGAAAGAGGGTCCATTAATCTTATTCTTTTAAGTTCTCAGCTAAATTTCATCAGAGATGAGGAAGAATGTAAAATGTGTGTGTCCAGCGAAGATGTAGCCATGCAAAGTGATTAGTTTAAACTAGGATGATATCATGGCTGGACATCTCTCTTTTGTGAAGAATCCAAAAGAAGCTCATTTCTGAAGCATGACAAGCTCAGAACTGGATTGCCACCAGCAAGGACAGGGTTCAAAAATATGATAAGGACAACATAACAGTGTTGATGTCAAGAATAGAATGGCTCTTAGAGCAGGTTAATGTTGCTGTCCTCGCTGTTGTTGGAATGGACAGTTTCAGTACACTGGCCATTGTGCTCTATCTGAGCACAGAGAGCTTGAAGTGAATATTGATTGTTGTAAGGTGAAGCCTTGTCACTGCTTGTCATTTTGTACAGTCTATCTGGTAGATTTACTACCATCATTCCCTTTCCTGGTACGAATCCACAGTGTCTGCCTACCACACTGAATGGTGTGGAAGAGCAAACCCACTCGGTAGTCTAACAAGAAGAAGATATTGTTTTGAATACAATACAATATATTACTTGACTGCAACATCATATACAAATTACGTGGATGTTATTGATATTGAATGCAAGGAGGACCTGCCTAATAGGTCCCACTCCTTCAAGATCTTAATTTATTTGTCCACAAAGTCCATACGACATCATTGTAGGTGGTGGTGCTGAAGACACTCCTCAGTATGATCCCTTTAATACCTTTACATCCTTATATAACACAGTGTGCCTCAAATAGAAAATGTTATATTCACCAGAGTCAGCTCACATTCCAAGAACGGATTGAGCCAAGGACCATTCTTTGCTTCTGGAAATAAGCGACAATCAGAATCAATACTCACTCAAGATTTTTGCCATTTAATTTGTTGCAATATCTTGTTTTCTCTTTGGACCATCCTATACATTCTGGATTGGAACCATATCCTCTAAAATAGGTAATTTGTGAACAACAAATATGACGGTGGTGTGTTCTATAGGAATGCAACCTTCAGTTCCCTCTGGAAAATACTCAGACTTCTCTAAGAAGATCTATCAATGTTAATTTTATGTACATTCAAAACATGTCACTTCCTTCTTGTAATTTATTCACTGGCTGAACCAACAATTAGTGCCCATCTCTAATTGCCCTTGAGAGAACGATGGTGAACTGCCTTCTGGAGCCACTGCAATCCACAGCATGGACAAGTTGGGTCAAAGGGTCTGTTTCCATGCTATAAACCTCTATGTAAACCGCTGAGTGTTGTAGGTAGACCCACAATACTGTCGGGGAGGGATTATCAGGATTTTGGTCCAGTGACACTTAAAAGGAATGGCAATATATTTCCAAGTCAGGATGTTGGACGTTTGGAAACATGTTGGTGTTCCCATCTGACTGCCGCCTGCGTGCTTTAAGATGGTAACAGTCATGGGTTCGGAAGGTGCTGTCTTGGGAGCCTTGATGAATTCCTGCAGTGCATCTTGTAGATGGTACAAGCTGTTGCTACGTGCCTCAGTGATAGAGAGAGTGAATATCAGTGCACATGGTAGCAATCAAGCAGGCTGCTTAGTCCTGGCAAGCTCTTGAGTGCTTTTGGAGTTACATTCAACCAGGCAAGTGAGGAGTATACCATCACACTCATCACTTGTGCCTCAGAGGGTGGACTGGCACTGGGGAGTCAGGAGGTGAGTTACTTGCTGCAATATTCCTTGCTTTTGACCTCCTCTTGTAACCATTGCATTTATATGGCTCGTTAGTTCAATTTCCAATAGCCCCCAGGACATTGATAGTGAAGAATTCAGTGATGGTAATGATCTTTAAATGGATAAAACAGAGTTAACATTTCGGGTCCGGTGACCCTTCATCAGAACTTCCTCAGTTCTGAGGAAGGGTCACCGGACCTGAAATGTTAACTCTGTTTTCTCCTCCACAGATGCTGCCAGACCTGCTGAGCTTTTTCAGCAACTTTGTTTTTGTTCCTGATTTACGCCATCTGCAGTTCTTTTGGTTTTTACGATCATTAAATGTTGAGGGATGATGGTCAGATTGCCTCGTTTTTTTGAGATGGCATCGCCTGGCACTTGTGTGGTGTGAATGTTACTTGCTACATGTCACCCAAGCCTGGATATTTTCCAGGTCTTGCTGAATTTGGACATGGACTGTTTCAGTATCTGAGAGGTTGTGAGTGGTGCTGAACATGGTGTGATCATCAGTGAACATCCCCATGTTTAACCTCATGATTTGTGAAAAGTTCATTGATGGAGCAGCTGAAGATAGTTGGACACTGTTCTGAGAAACTCCTACAGTTGTGTCTTGGAGCTGAAATGACTGACCTCAACACCACAACCATCTTTCTTTGTGCTATGTACACTTTCAACATAGATTCCCAGGAATCTAGTTTGCCAAGGATCCTTTATGTCACTTTTGATCAAACGGCACCTTGGAATCATGGACAGTCACTCTCACTTCACCTCTGGAAATGAACTCTTCTGTTCAAGGTTGATCTAAGGCTCTAATGAGGTCAGGAGCTGAGTGGCCATAGCTGAACCCAAATTGAGTTTCAGTGAGCAGGTAACTACTGAGTAAATGTTGTTCAATGCATTTTTGATTACCTCCTCCATCACTTTACTGATCCTAATGTTTCATCTGATGCCATAAAATTTCATGGGGTCCCCAGTCATTGCTGAGGGCTTCCAGAGAAACTCTGTGCCAGATATATACCACTGTGCCACCACCTCAGCAAGTTCTGTCCTGCTAGTGGGACAAGGCATACCTGGAGACGGTGATGGTGGTCTCTGAGACAAGTCTGTAAGGTAAGATTCTACGAGTATAACTGTGTTCGGAAGTTTCTTGACTTGTCTGTTAGACCATAAAACAGCTCTCCCAATTTTGAAACTAGTCCCTAAATGTTAATAAGAAAGACTTTGCAAAAGGTCAACAGGATTAAGTTTGCCATTGTCATTTCCAGTGCCGAGGTGGATGGCAGATTTTGGACCAGATTTATTCCTTCAAGTGGTTGGATACAATTGAGTCGCTTACTTTGTCACTTCACAGGGCAGAGAAGAGTCAACTATGTTGTTGTGGATCGAGGTTAGATTTCCTTTCGAAATGACATTAGTGATTTATTTCATGATCATCCTTAGGCTTCTAAATTCCACCATCTGTTACAGTGGGATTTCAGCTCCAGTTTCTAGAGCATTAGCATGGGTCTCTGGATTACTAGTCTAGTGACAATATCCACGTTGCCGTCACCTCCTCCTCTAGCTGCTAGACATGTTCTCAGAGGCAGATGCTACATAATGTTGCAAACTTTCAGTTCCAACAGAACTTTGTCTGTCAGTTCAGAACTTATTGCTATGTACCTAGCTGCTGCTCCCTATCCAACATCCAACACACTCTGGCTTTTGTTTTAAGCCTTATTACAAACCTTCTGTGCTCTTCAAGATGAAGGATATTGATGTAGAGGGATAGAAAACTTTCTGTTTCAGGAAAGTGCCTTTGTTCAGCACTTCAGATCAGGAGAAATCTCAGTAGATTAGAGTGAAACTCCTTTTTATGTTGTCACAATGTAGTTTATTACCAACCTCAGAAGAGTAATCCCTACTGCACTAGACTAATATTGTTCCATTGCCTACACTAAACATCCGGCAGCCTTTGTGAATGTGATCAATTAGGGGTGTTTTTTGCTACCGGCTCATGTCTACCAGCCTCCATATCGAGGCTGCTCAATCTTATCTAAGAGCATTTTTAGTGTCTATTTGAGAATTTGTGGGGTTTTCTTTGTTTCTTTTTTGATTTACTTCAGCAATTTTCTTTCCATCAGGCACCCTCTGCTTGCCTAGGTACTTATTTCTGCACGTAACTCTTGGAAGTGAGAGTATTCAAGCTCACAGCATCAAAACAGGCCAAATTCCTACCCTCAGCTGAGGATCAGACAAGAGTCAATTGAAGCTGAAACCCTGAAATATTTCCGCTTTCTGTTCTGTGCAATTTGAGGCCAAATGGAGTGTTCCTCCATTCTGGATAAGGTCAAGGAAACAAAAAGATGGGAACCAATAAGGATCATTTCAGAATTTCCTTTCCAGATATTGAACTACACCCAAAATGGACATCTTCCAGGTCTGTTCAAAAAAACAGCATCCAAGGTAGCTTGTGGGTCCTGAATTCACAAATGGCTTCACTGTGTTATTTCTTAAATAAACTTTGCTTCATTAAGAAACTAGATAAAATTAAAATTGAACAATTAATGTGTATATGTAAAGAGCTAGGAATTCCACAGACCCTTAGGAACAGCGTCAAATCGGTGGCCCCATCCCAAATGACACTGTTTTCAGGATTTAGTAACCGATTTATAAAATTGTGATGGGGCATGGATAGGGTGAATAGTCAAAATCTTCTCTCCAGGGTAGGGGAGTCCAAAACTAGAGGGCATAGGCTTAAGGTGAGAGGAGAAAGATTTAAAAGGGACTGAAGGGGCAACTTCTTCATGCCGAGAGTAGTGCTTGTATGGAATGACCTGCCAGAGGAGTTGGTGGAGGCTGGTACAATGACAACATTTCAAAGGCATCTGGATGGGTATGTGAATAAGAAGGGGTTAGAGGGATATGAGCCAAATGCTGGCAAAAGGGACTACATTAATTTAGCATAAATGGTTGGCATGATAAGTTGTACTGAAGGATCTGTTTCCATGCTGTACATCTCTATGACTTTATGACATTAGACCAATCAGTCCTATAGTCCGCGATCAAGAGTCCAGATAATTGTGCAAACTGTTCTTAAGATACTGGACGGAAATACTTATGTGCACAGGTCTAATTCAACACCAACATAAAAGTAATAATCTTTGCCCTTCCAAATCTTTACTTTCACCATTTATTGCTATTAGTAATTACCCACTGCTCAAACCTAGAGTACTGCTATCTTTTTACTACATTGCAGTTATTGTAAATGGTAGTGAATGTGAAGGGGTTAATCTGAGATAAAACAACACCCCTTAATTCTCTCAAAGCAGTGCAGGTTCAGAAGGAAGTAGAAGTGATGCTCCAAGAAGACATCATCGAGCCGAGTCAAAGTGAGTAGAGTTCACCAACCATTTCAGTTCACAAACCCTGATGGTATTCAACGATTCTGCGTAGATTATCGGAAGGTTAATGCTGTGACCAAATCTGATTTATACCATGTTTCAAGGCTAGACAACTGTGTAGAAAAAGTAGGACAAGCCACTAACACCACAAAGTTGGACTTACTTTGCAGTTACTGGCAAGTATTTTCGTCAGAGAGAGCGAAAGAAATTTTTGCTTTTGTAACCCCAAATGGGCTGTATCAATTTAAAATAATGCCATTTGGAATGACAAATGCACTAGCCACTTTTCAAAGGCTTACGAACAGAGTTGTTGCAGATTGACAAATTGTGCCATCCACATAGATGACTTAGTGATCTTTAGCCATTCGTGGAAAGATCACATGGAGCATTTGGCAGAGCTCTTTAAGAGACTACGGAAAGCAAAGTTGGTCAAAGACTTAGCAAAAACCGAACTTGCAAAGGCAAAAGTGACATTCTTAGGACACAACATTGGATACGGATGGATTACACCGAGGAATGCGAAGACGGAGACCATCAAGGAGTGAGGTTGTTGACTTGCTTGCCGAGCTGGCTTGTTCGCGTTCAGACATTTCGGCACCATGCTAGGTGACCCTGAGGTAGCTCAGGGTCTTTTTTGCAAGCTACCTGTTGCCTGCCACTTAAAGCACCATCCTGCTCCCTGGCCAACATCTCTGTCTCTGGCTTGCTTCAGTGTTCCAGCGAAGCCCAATGCGAACTGAAGGTACAACACCTCATTTTCCGCTAGGGGACCCTACAGCCATCTGGACTCAATATTGAGTTCAATAATTTTAGGGCCTAAACTCTCCCATGTCCCAGCCCCCCACCCCACACACCAGGCCTTGTTACCACATAGCCTGCCACTACACAGCCCCTGTTGTTAGTCACTAACAGTCCACCCTCCCAACCTGATTGTTATCAACTCCTTTGTCTGTCCAACTGTCTTTCTCTCTCTTTGGGCTCTATCCTTTCGTTTACTCCCTACCCCACCCACCTCTCTATTTTCTGCATATAAACTGACATTTTCCCAGCCACAATCAGTTCTGAGGCAGGGTCACCGGACTGAAAATGTTAACTTTGTTTTTTCCTTCACAGATGCTGCCAGACCTGCTGGGCTTTTCCAGCAACTTTGCTTTTGTTCCTGATTTACAGCATCCGCAGTTCTTTCAGTTTCTATTAGAATCTTGCTTTATTCGCGAATAGTAGTCGTTAGAAGGGGTTTAATCAGTTTGTTAAGAGTTTTTTTAATCTGTTCACTGTTACAGTTAGATAAATAAATTGTTACTTGTTGATTGTAAAGTGAGTGTCAGGGGTTTATTTTATTTAACCTCTAGAAGTTGCTGAAAGGCAGATTACACCACTTTTCACATTCCTTTTACAGATTATAGGGTGAGGTGCTTTCTTTGGGTGTTTAGGTTTTAGTTCACAGAGCGGGCGGGGTGCTCAACCTCCACTTTATTACAATAAGAGCAATTTGCACTTAACGATTAACCTTTAATGATAACATTTTTAAGCCCAACGCGACACCATTGAACACTGCAAGAAATAGCTCATTCGCAGAGTTCAGTGGCCTACTCATGCTCCTAAATTGTATGTTCATGCCTTCCATCGGGGACAATAGATAATGTTTAGCTGTGGTAACTTTGGCTGATTTTTCTTCTCCCCACTTGGGAACAGGGAGAGTCATCCAACTCCCTTGGAATTTGCTAAAGCATCACTGCAGTTGCAAGGCATCTGACAACAATTAGCAGACGGAAGACAACAAGAGGACTGAGATACAGAACGAAACTTAACACTGATTCATAATCATACCCATGAAGGATCCATGACCCCTGTTAACGTTTGTGTGTTGCTAAGTATCAATTCAACTAAATAAAGGAAGAATTAACTAATAAGAATTAGATTTATTGTCACATGTACTCACATAAATACAGTGAAAAGTTTACAGGTCGCCACTTACAGCACCATCTGAGGTACTAATGGTATCTAGGTACAGATTCTTAAGTACAGGTTCTTAGGGAGAAACAGTTAGAAAGATAAAGAAATAAAATGTCCAGCAATAAATTAAAAAAGAAGGAGAAATAAGATTTCAGAAAAAGAGTCCATCCAACCTAGTCTGTGCCAGGCTACACCTCAAGGCTGGGAATGCCGGGACATTGAGACCACGCTGAGGCCAGGAATGAAAGTTTTTCAATAAACAAATAAAGTTATGCAGGAAAAGAAATTACTGGGTTTAATAAATATGCAGGATTTTCACATTCAAATCTAGCATCGCATTTCAATTACATCAAGTGAATTTGCATTTGTTCAAAATTCTTGTGCGCTTTGCAGTTTTGCAATGCGAACAGCATGCTGCGGACCTGCTAGATTTGTCTGGTCCCCGTGAAACCCAACTGTGATACTGTAATGTATTTCATTTTTCATACATTGACAGGTATGAGAAAAGAAGTTCTCACTTTGTTTAGGGAATATTGCAACAAAATATGTGTTCAACACTTTTAAAATATGGCTGTTCCGACTTCACATCAGAAAATTAGGATCGAACTATATATCGGACATTATTACAGGGAATTGCCATCCAAGTGGCTTTTTTTTGTCCTCTCTAATGATTGGTTATAGCTAAGTATTAATCGCAGAAAAGTAAAAGTCAAAACGTCATTGTGTAAGATCACTGTCACTGGGATCACCCAGTGTTGAACTGAGAGATCTTGGAACATTCAAGAGATTGGAGAACATTGGACGTATCTGACGAAGGGAATCTGAGGACCACAAGGGTTTGGAATTGTGGGTTGGTAGCAGTTTCAGGGAAGCTAAAGTTCAGACACAACTGAGCAAATGAGTTAGATTTAGTTTCAGATTTTATTGTCATGTGTACTCAAGTACAGGAGTGTACAATGTTGCCACACAGATACTAAATGAATATTTGGAATCAGTGTTTACTGTACAGAATGAGATGGAAACCAGAGAACGTGGGGAAGTAAATAGCAACATCTTGAAAAATGTCCATATTATAGAGGAGGTGGCGCCGGATATCCAAAATACATAAACGTGGATAAATCCCCAGGACCTGATCAGGTGTATCCTCCAACTTTGTGGATTGCTGGGCCCCTTGCTGAGATATTTGTGTCATCAATAACCACAAGTGAGGTGCCAGAATATTGGAGGTTGGCAGGGAACTATAGACCAGTGAGCCTGACCTTATTAGTGGTCAGGTTGTTGGCGGGGATCCTGAGGGATAGGAGTTACATTTGGAAAGGCAAGGACTGATTAGGGAGAGCCAATATGGCTTTACGCATGGGAAATTGTGTCTCACTAACTTAATTGAGTTTTTTGAAGAAGTAACAAAGAGGATTTGTGTGGGCAGAGCAGTGGATGTGATCTGTATGCACTTCAGCAAGGCGGTTGACAAGGTTCCTCATGGTAGACTGGATGGCAAGGTTAGATCACATGGAATGCAGGGAGAACTAGCCATTAGGATACAGAACTGGCTCAAAAGTAAGAGATAGAGGGTGGTGGTGGGTTGCTTTTCAAACTGGAGGCCTTTGACCAGCAGTGTGCCACAAGGATTGGTCCTGGGTCCACTGCTTTTTGTCATTTATATAAATGGTTTGGATGTGAACATAGGAGGTATGGTTAGTAAGTTTGCAGATGACACTAAAATTGGAGGTATAGTGGATAGCCAAGAAGGTTACCTCAGAGTGCAATGGGATCTTGATCAGATGGGCTGGTTGGCGGAGGAGTGGCAGTTGGAGTTTAATTTAGATAAATGTGAGGTGCTGCATTTTGGAAAGACAAATCAGGGCAGGACTTGAACATTTAGTAGTTAGGTACTGGGACATGTTGCAGAACAAAGAGACCTTGGAGTATAGGTTCATAATTCCTTGAAATTGGAGTCACAGGTAGGCAGGATAGTGAAGAAGGCATTTGGTACGCTTTCCATTTTAGCCAAATCATTGAGTATAGGAGTTAGGAGGTCATGTTGCAGCTGTACAGGACATCAGTTAGGCTATTTTTGTAATACTGGTATCCCTGCCATAGGAAGAATGTTGTGAAACTTGAAAGGGTTCAGAAAAGATTTACAAGGATGTTGCTAATGTTGGAGGGTTTGAGCTATAGGGAGAGGCTGAATAGGCTGGGACTATTTTCCCTGGAGTGTTGGAGGCTGAGGGGGGCCTAATAGAGGTTTATAAAATCACTAGGGGCATGGATAGGGTAAATAGCCAAGGTCTTTTTTTTCAGGATAGTGAAGACTAAAACTAGAAGGCATAGGTTTAAGGTGAGAGGGGAAAGATTTAAAAGGAACCTAAGGAGCAACTTTTTCACGCAGAGGGTGATGTGTGTATGAATTGAGCTGTCAACAGAAATGGTGGAGGCTGGTACAATTACTACATGTAAAAGGGATCTGTATGCGTTCATGAATAGGAAAGATTAGAGGAATGTGGGCGAAATTCTGGCACATGAGACTAGGTTAATTTAGCATATGTGGTCAGCATGGATGAGTTGGACCAAAGGTCCTGTTTCCATGCTGTACAGCTCTATGATTCTATGACATGCCGCCATCTTGGGTACAAAGATACCTAGGTACAAAAGAACTTAAGTACAAAATAGTAAAAGAAACAAAGTTTAAAAAGCTAAGCATTACCTTCATAGAATAAGTAGAATAATAAATAGACTTTGACCCAATAGCAGTGGTAAGGAGGACTAGACCTGATAGCAAATGGTCTAGGCCTTATGAACTTGGGGGTGAGGAAGAGGCAGGTCAATGAAAATGCTTCAGGCTTGATTTCTGATCAGACCTGAGTCTGAAGAATGCAGCCAGGGGAACAGTTCAAGTGGTACTGCTGTCCTCAGGAGTCAGGATGGGGGAATGGAGCTAATTGCAACTGCAGAACTGTATTCCAGTATGTGTTGTGCCAATAGGCCAGTGGAACATTATGTATTTGTGATAAAATTCCAGTCACTACTTTATAGTGCATTTATAACTGCATCTGAAGAAGCAATTCACTTCTTAAAATTGCTTGTAAATTACCTAACATCAGGGAACTCTGTAAAAGCCCCAGTGGAACACTAATATATTTCCCTCATATAGACCCACAACCATCCAACACAACTTAATTTGTATGAATGTTTTACTCTGTTAGCATGGAATACGGGATTCTATCTGTCAAAGAATTGTGGTTGTTTTATGGGCTGGTTCCATTTGTGATTTTCTAGCACACTTTTAGATGTATGCTGAAACACACTTTGCATCTCAAATTGCTGAGTGTTAATTAACTTAATTTTCACTGCAGTTAATTATCATGTTCCTGGACTGCGGAATTATCACCAGTACCCAAAGAATAATGTACATTTCAAAATGTGTTTTGGGGGGAATTAACAATCATTGCAAAGGCTCCATTTAAACTTGTCAAATTCGACTCATTTGCAATTATATTTAATCATATTGGCATTTAAAATGTGACCCATTTCATGACGTATGCTGAAAGAGACAGCGCCATATATTTAAATAGGTTTACAATCTGTTTCATTCTGCTGATGCTCAATCTCAGCTCTAGAACTCTTCAATTGCTAACAGTTTTGATCAAAAATGAAGGACGTTACAATGGCTAGAAAGGATGTTGAACAACTATCTAATTAAGACAGTTTGAATGTGAAAACTGTTTCATGTTGGATTAGCATGAGGAGGTTTTGTTTCAGGCGCAGCATATAATACAAAAGGCAAATTGCATCCTGGCATTTATTGCAATAGGACTAGATTATAAAATTGAGAAGTGTTGTTACAATTATACAAGGTATTGGTGAGGCCACACGTGGAGTATTGTGTCCAGTTTTGGTCTCCTTACTTGAGGAAGAATGTGGTGGCACTGGAGGAAGTTAGGAGGCGGTTCACGAGACTGATTCCAGGGATGAAAGAGCTGTTCTATGAGGAGCAGTTGAATAGTTGGGCTTGTACTCATTGGATTTCAGATGAGTGAGAGGGGATCTGATTGAGGTATATAAAATGCTGAAGGGGATTGATAAGGTTGATATTGAATAGATTCCGGTGAGATGATGGCCTAGTGGTATCACTGCTGGACGATTGATCCAGAAACTCAGCCAATGTTATGGGGACATGGTTTGAATCACACCGCGCCAAACAAGATTTAAGAATCTACTGATGATGATGAAACCATTGTTGACTGTTGGATAAAGCCAGCGGGCTCACGAGTGCCCTTCAAGGAGGAAAATCTGCCATCCTTACTGGTCTGGCCTACATGTGTCTCCAAAACCACAGCAATGTGGTTGACTCTCAACTGCCCTCTGAACTGGACTCAGTTCAAGGGCAGCTACAGGCAGGCAATAAATGCCGGCTAGTCAGCAGCGTCCATGTTCCATGAGTGAATTTAAAAAAAGCAATACTCCCCCTTGTGGAACAGTCTCAAACAAGAGGTCATGGATGCAGAATGAGAGGAGGTAGGTTCAAAACTGAGATAAGGGGAAAGTACTTCTCTCAGACAGTTGTGAATCTGTGGAATTCACTGCCTGAGAATGCAGCGGAGGCAGAATCAATCAACAGATTTACGAAAAAAATAGATTTGTTTCTTATGAAATGCAGGATAAAGGGCTAAGGTGCAGGGAGGGGGAGGGCAAGCAAGAAAGTGGAGTTGAGACCAGGATAAGATCAGCCATGATCATGTTAAATGGCGAAGCAGGCTGGAAGGGCTGAATTGCTTACTCCCGCTCCTGATTCCTGCGTTCCTCTTAAATGATTCTGCAGCAACCTAAGTCCATTTGAATAGAACCTTTTTATTTACATCCTACCTTGATGTACACTAGCTCAAAATGTCTTCTTTGGCAGGTCTCTTTCCACTCCCTCTTGGTCATGTGACATTGTCACAATATCATTGGATCATGATCCTGTGTGGTTCATACGTTTAGAGGTTTGACTAAAGGGTGCTGCTGAATAAAGCCAACATTCCAGTACTGGCTGTAGTAATTCAAGCCTCGTCACCTTACCCCACATTGTGGAGCAATTACCCTCTGACTGTACATAAGAAATTGCCTGTCTTTCTAATGGAGGGAGCTGCGAATGGTTCTTCATGGATTCAGTCTCCTTATTGTACTGTTAAACCATAAAAACAAGATAGGATTGTGAGAGATAAAGGTGCTGACCAAATTAGGTGATAACAATGGCACATGTTAATTAAACATGTAGACCATAAAAATATCAACAGAGATTCCCTAGGTTGATACTGCGGGTGGTAGGACTGTCCTGTGAAGAGCGATTTGTTCAACTGAGCCTGTACTCATTAGCACTCAGAAGGACAAAAGAGGATATGATTGAAATGTAAAATTCTAACAGTGCTGGATAGAATTGATGCAGGGAGGATATTTTCCTTTGCTGGGAGTCAAGAACCAGGAGTCACGGTCTCAGCTTATAGGGTAGGCCATTTATGCCTGAGATGAGGAAACGTTTCTTCATTCAAAGAATAGTGAACCTGTGGAATTCTCTACCACAGAAGGTTATGGAGGCTGAGTCACTGAATATATTCCAAGACGAAAGATTTGTTTTAGATGTTAAGGGCATCAAGGGGTGTGAGGAGAAAGTAGGATTATGGCATTGAGAATCAGGTATTGAATAATGCAGCAGGCTTGAAGGCCCGAATGGCCTACTCATGCTTCTAGTTTCTATGTTAAGGAATGTCTCAAAATAAAACAGGTACACAGAGAGTCAAGGACATGAAGGGAATTCCCAGAGATTACAGTCATGGCAGCTGAAGGTGTGGTCAGCACATAATGGAATAATTAAAATCAGGAATGTTGAAGATGTTAGATTGGAAGAGTACAGACATCTCAAAGCATCTTGGGGGCTGTAGCAGGTGTACGTCACAAAGAGATTTAATATCAAGGTTGACAATTTTAAAAATAGGTGTGTTGCTTAAGTGGCAGTCCATTTAAGCCAATGAACATGGTGTTGATGGGAGAAAGTGAAATCACATAAAGTAGAGAGCACATTGACAAGTTCAAGAGAAAATTATGTAATTAAAGCAGTAAATTCTTGTTTAGTTTAAAAGAGAAATCTAGACATTTTCAATGTATATTTGAATTTTGCTAACACAGTTCTGTGAGTTCCTAAATGATGGATGATGCATCAAATATGACTTCACCTCTGCTTAATATTCTGCGAATCAAGCACATGAAGAAACAGGTATGATTCAACAATTATTTCCAGTCATTTGTAAAAATAGATAATTGAATCCTATAAATTTCAACTAATTTCACAGCCTATCGGGATAGAATATCTTGTATTTAGTGCCTTTAAATAAACTTCACAGTGAAAGATGCATAAGATTGCTTATGTGATCTCTGAGTCACAACTGACTGCTACATATGCTCTCAATAATCAGAGAAGATTCAGAAAATAGTGATTTGGTTTGGTGCCAAAAGCCAGCAAGACCAGAGGCAATTTTTTTCAATGCACTCCCACTGAGTTGCTACAAACCATTCACGCCAAGACAAACACACTTGCAGGTCCATGCTAAATTAGTTGACTTGAGACAAGGTCTCAAGTGTGAAATCTGAGATTGGTCTTAAGGTTGCTGGGCTATGAACAGAAGAATCAGGCTGGAATGTCTTCGATCATTCAGCAGTGACGACTACTTGATAGTGAAAATGAGCAGATTTCACTTCTGGATGAGGTCATGTTCAATTGTGAATTCTCCAAATAACGTGCAGATAGTGGACAGATTTTGGGGAGTCAAGAGGAGAGTTACTTGCTGCACGATTCTCAGCCTCCGATCAGCCTTTGTCGCTACGTAATTATGTGGCTGATCCACTTAAGTTTCTGGACAATGGCAAACCCCAGAATGGACCTTTAAAGGTTAAGGGGAGATTATTAGATTCAGTCTTGCTGAAGGTGGTCAGTCTCTGATTTGAATGTTACTTGCCAGTTATCAGATTATGTCTATCAATGTCTTGCTGCATGGACTGCTTCAGTATCTGAAAAGTCCTGAATAGTGCATGACTATTGTGGAATCATCAGCGAAAATCCTTATCTCTGACTTTGTAATGGAGGGAAGATCATTAAGGAAGAAATGGAGGATGTTTAGGTCTAGTCTCCATTGTTTGTTGGATATGGATCCATACATAGTCATTTCGGAAGTTGACTGTGGGAGTGTTACTTTATGTCAGCATCCTATGCTTCTCATAAAAGCCAGGCCTTTCCATGGTTTGCTGAGCAGGCCTTGCAAAAGCCATTCTATTTTGTTCTAGATAGATAGCAGGAGACCTTTGTCTAGGGAGAAAAATTCCCTCAAATAGCTAAAAGAAGAATTGAGTGTGACAATATCTGACTTCAAGTGTAACCCTATTCTTCACAACTTAAAACATGGCTGATAAGGCAGAAAAAGTCATGACTCAATAGAGCCTAGGTTTACAGGAATACGAAGAAAAGAAATCACTCTTAAAACAATGCAATGACATAAAATTCAGCATGAATATATTCAATAAGAGAACAGAAATGAAAATAACAGGACTACAGAACTTGTGTATACTATAATGGGAAAGATAATTCATTAAAGGAAGGAATTGTTTAACCATATTTCAGGCCCTATTTCTCTTCTCTTTAAAGGAGAAAACTGATACTAGATGTAATAAAACCCTGATGTAGAACATCACATTGATTTATTAAGAAAGCAGAGTCTTAAAGTATTTTGAGCTGTGAAAATTGGATTGGAGCCAGAACTATGGGTGTAAGCCATATGGATGAAATATGTTTTGATTTGTACATTGTTTTGCATCAACATACAGATGGTACACAAGTCAATGAGACTTCATGCATGGCAGTGCAATACTCAAATGGTTGGCCATGTGTGTATGTTGCTAATGTTCCGTCTCTTCTCAGTGTACAGTGGGACTTGCTGAATCTGAAGATCTGAGCGTATCCAAATGCAATCAGCTCTGTCAAAAAGCAGCACTCATCTGAGCGCCATCTTCTTGGATATTGTTCTGACCAGGTGAGGACGGATCACGGCTCCCCTCTTTTCTACCCCTTCTTAGGTAGTTGCAGCAAATATCTTTTTGTCCCTTTTAACACAGTTTAATTAACCAGATCAAAATAAAATTCCAAGCAAAAGACAACAAATGCACAGACAAAACAGCAAGTAATGAGCTTGTAAAGAAGCCAAAGGCAGGATGTATATCTTGTAGAGGCAGGAAAATAAAGTCTGTGCTGAAAACAAAAAATGCTGGAAATCACAGTGGGTCAGGCAGTATCTGTAGAATCCCTAAAGTGTGGAAACAGACCCTTTGGCCCAACAAGTCCACACCAACCCTCAGAGCATCCCCCCCAGACCCATCCCCCTACAACCCACCTAATCTACACATCCCTGAACACTATGGGCAACTTAGCATGGCCAATCTACCTAGTCTGCACATCTTTGGACTGTGGGAGGAAACCAGAGCACACAGAGGAAACCCACACAGACACGGGGAGATGTACAAACTCCACACAGATAGTCACCCAAAGGTGGAATTGAACCCTGGTCCCTGGCACTGTGAGCCACCGTGCTACCTGTGGAGAGAGAGAGCAAGCTAACATTTCAAGTCTAGATGGCTCAGTTTCCAGCATCTGCAGTAATTTACTCCTAAGTAAAGCCTATCGTTTTTTTTAATGGTCTTGAGTTGTCAGGGTGAAACCTATGTCCCAACTGTTCAGCTGCTGTCCTGTTTCCTCAGGAGTGCTGAAACTTGCAGATACCTTTTTTGATTTTTCAGTCAACAAAACTTTTTCCAAATTGTTTCCTTTCACCAGTGCTGGTTTGCTAAGATGAAGAGTGGGAGAGGGGCTTCCAGTGGGTGGCACGGTGGTTAGCATTGCTGCCTCACAGCACCAGGGACACGAGTTTAATTGCACCCTTGGGTCTGTGTGGAGTCTGCACTTTCTCCTCTTGTCTGCATGGGTTCCCACCGGGTGCTCTGGTTTCCTCTCACAGTCCGAAGAAAAGCAGGTTAGGTGAATTGGCTATGCTGAAATTGTCCATAATGTCCAGGGATGTGTAGATTAAATGGATTAGCCATGAAAAATGTGGGGCTACAGAATATGGTGGGGGTCTGGGGCTGAGTCTGGGGCTGGATCTGGGTGGGATTCTCTTTGGAAGTTTGGTGCAGACTCAATGGGCTGAATGGCCTCTTCCCAGCTGTAGGGACTCTATAATTCCCTTATTCTGGTTGTATTCAGTCAATAATTCTTTCTCTCCCTTGGTTACTCAATATGGTTTGGTTATATATTCCCTGTTAAGCTCCATTGCCTTTTTCCAAACTGTATATTCCAGGGGTAACATTTCATCTTCACAATGTGTTACAAGTTATGAAGCAAATACGAGTAAATCAAAATGCCAATTTTTGATGCCTTGCTGAATTTCAGTGCTTATTGATTAAAATGGTAATTCTGAGGCAACCTTTGTTTTTTGTATATTTCATGTGAGTTATTCTAACTGGCTAAGTGATCACAACCATCACTTCAGGTCAGCCGTGTCTTTTTTAGAGGCATTTTTGTCCACGAAAGTCTCAGGCATTAATGTCAAAACGCAAAAGTCGAATATTGCTAATCAATTTTCACTATGATCGCAACAACATTAATTGAATATCTACCAACACATTCACACAAACACTCTGGAGGAATAGATTCTGACAACTACAGCATAATGAAGAGCAATGGTGAAGATGGATGAGAGGTCAGCAGGCAACAAGTCGTCTTCTTTATAGAGTGTTCTCTTTCGGAATACTCTTATATAGTGGGCCTGGTTTAACCTAGAGGATGGTACTGATGCATTTTTACAAAGACATTTTTACCATAAAGACTTTGGGATTTAAATTCTGATCTTCATTCATAGTTTGAAATTTTCGGACGTAGCAGTGGGACATCGAAGACATTAAAAATGCTTATTATTTTATCAGAAGTAGCAGTGGCCATCATGAAGCAATATCCTCTCTGAGTGACAAATATGGCAACAACATTCAGAGTGGCTAACTATTGTGTAATGTCCAACATTAAAAGGCAGGCCTGTGATAGTGTTCATGCCACTACGCAGCAGATGTTTCACTGCCCTGTTTAAGCCCTTCTAGTCCTAGGTTCCTTGTAGATTTTGGTCCCTGTCAGAATTTCCCAAATTGATTGCTCTAGTTTGTCCGAAAGTAAAGCACTCTGCAATTGAAGAATCCATATGCTATCACATTATTGATGAGCCAAACAAGCAAAACTATGCCTTTTTTTCACTAGTTGCTTGTAAACATGGAGAATTTTCTGGAAACCTGGGGTCTCTCGTCAAGAATGACACTACGCTATTTTGCTTTTACTTATATATTTTTGCTAACATTAGCACAGGCAGTAAAATATTTCAATAAATCATTATGAGTACATGCCCAGTAAACACAGTATTCAATAGATCTAACTAACTTTTTAATTTTAATACTGATATTGAAAACAAAATCACCTAGGCATTGCTTAAATGTAAACAATGCACAAAGAATTTGTTTTGCAATGTCCAGGAAAACATTTTTACATTGCAGGTGCAATTATAGAATTTTTTGCAATTGTGCAAAGTTGTTTATCAAGAATATGGGAAAGATTAATATCAGTGTTGGATGTGAGCAGTTTCACAAAGAATCCCTTGATGCCCCAAACAGTTTTGCTCTGTGAATGTTACAAAATGCATGATTGGATTAGGTTGTCTCTCATTTACTTGGCAACAAAGATAATTTCTCATCTATCACTCAACTGTACAAATTCAAGTCTGCAAGATTCATAGACAAATTATGAATAAATATTTTTGCAGATCCTTTCAAAAGAGCACATCCCATTCTTCCTTGTTGTTTCAAAGCTCCAATGCATCATCTAAAGCTCTTTTGTCCCACTGAAATGATAACTCCCTCATTACCTTCATGACTCTCAATCAATCTTTCATAAGTCCAAAATCCTCCATGCCTTTCCTTCCTGAAGCAATCAAAAGACTTTTGTTATCAAAGCCTGTAACCTATTAGCTTATTTTCTCCATATTTTAACCAAGTCCTGCCGCTAGATTCCACCTTGCTCCTAAATTCCCAAATTCTCAAATTCCCATCATAAAACTCATAGGATTGGAAGCTTACCTTGATCATGCTAGATCTGTGTTCCTTTACTGCATGAATGGGCTTTATACGCTTAATGATATCTGTGCTTGAAAGAACCAGAGGAATTAATTAAGAGAGTAATGAGCCTTGCCTTCAGTGCTTATCCTTGGTAGCCCAGCAGGCAACCTTGCAGTCTGCCACATCTTCTTCAAATAATCAGGTTATGGATGACTGGAGCAGAATGAGGAGTCAGCTAAGAGACTAGGTAATTGGCATAGACATGTGCAATGACATTTTGGGCATTACGCACCAGCTGCACATTCATAAAATTGAATCCCTTTGAAATGAGGTGTGCATTATGTTTAGCTTTCCATACGTCGGCATGTGTGCAGTAAATGGCATCAGGAAAATGCAGTAATCAGGCAAATTCTAGCCTTTACCACTGCATTTACAGGGCATATTTTTTCGACTTTCTGTCCTGTGTGAAGCTCCTTTTCATCAAACAAATGGAATTTGAGGGAAGATTTACTAATGCTTTTCTGAAATCACAATTTTACTCAAATTTGTGTGATGGTAGTGGCAATCAAAGATTAGGGTTTCACTCTTCCCCCAACAAAATGGCTCAGAAATCGGTCAACATCACATATGTTTCACAGACATAACCAAGAACATATGAGAAAAGAACATGAGTAGGCCATCAGCCCTTCGGGCCTGCCATTCAATAAGGTCATGGCTGATCTGATTCTAACCTCAAGTCTACAATCCTGCTTACCCCCACCCCTGATAATCTTTCATCCCCTTGATAATCAAGAATCTGTCTACATCTGCCTTGAAAATTGTTTAAAGTCTCTACATCTACGACCTTATGAGGAAGGGGATTCTAAAGACCCACAAATCTCAGAGGAAAAACAAATCCTCATCTCTATCTTAAATGTACGACACCTTACTTTTAATCTATGACTCCAAATCTAGATCCTTCCACAGGAAGAAACATCTTTTCTACATCTATCTGGTCAAGTTCCCTCAAGATCTTAGATAACACAGTGTGGAGCTGGAAGAACACAGCAGGCCAGGCAGCATCAGACAAGCAGGAAAGCTGACGTTTCAGGTCGCGACCCTTCTTCAGAAATGGGGGAGGGGGGAGGAAGCTCAGAAATAAATAGAGAGAGGAGGGTTGGGGCTGGGGAAGGTAGGTGGGGTGGTGATAGGTGAGTGCAGGTAGGCAGTGGTGGAGGTTGGTCAGTGAGTTGGGAGGAGTGGACAGGTGGGAGAGAAGACGGACCTGCTGTGTTTCTCCAGTTCCACTCTCTGACTCCAGCATCAGCAGTTCTTATTATCTCCCTTAAGGTCTTATCTGTTTTAGTTAAATTGCCTCTGACCCTTTTAAAATCCTCCCTAGCCTATCCTCACAAGGCATTCCACTAATTCCAGGTATTAGTCAAGTAAACCTTCTCTGAACTGCTTCAAATACATTAACATCCTTCTGTAAGTACCATGACCAGTACAGTATGCAGTACTCCGGGTGCAGTCTCACTAGTATTCTATAGAACTTACCATAATCTCCTTCCCCATGCAATTAGACATTGTATTCTATTAATTTTCCTGATACATGCTGTACCTGGATACTAAATTGCTAACATTCACGCACTAGTACACTCAGACCTCTGTGCGGATCAGAGCTTTGCAATATCTCGTCATTTAGATAATATGCTTCTTTTTTACCCTTTCTGCCAAAATGAACAATTTCATACCTCCTCACAAGATATTCCATTTTCCAGATCTTTGCCCACACACCTAACCTATTGCCATCCCTTTGTGGGTTCCTTATTCCTTCTTCACAACTCACTCTCCTACTTATGTTGTGTCACAAGCAAATTTAGCTGCCATATGTTCAGTCTGTTTTTCTCAATTATTTATTAAAATCATAAATTGTAATTGCAACTTGGGCACTAACCATCCAAGATGGCAGGCACCATGTTGGCAAGCATTCCACATCAGAAGAGCAAGATCACGAGGGGCAGGTGAGGAAGAAATGCCAGAAGCAGAAGAGGAAACGAGCCAGAGAAGAAGAAAGAATGAGACATTGGAAAAGAGGAGGAGGAACAGGAAGGAAGTGGAAGGGACAAAAAGTCTGCAGATGCTGGAATCCAAGGTAGACAAACAAGAGGCTGGAAGAATATAGCAAACCAGGCAGGATCTGGAGGAAAGGAGAAGTCAATGTTTTTGGGTAAACGAAGACTAATACCCAAACCGCTGACTTCTCCTTTCCTGCAGATGCTGCCCAACTTGCTGTGTTCTTCCAGCCTCCAGGAAAGACGTGATAACCTGGAAAGACCCTTTCTGCTCAGCCAGCCTGTAAAGTATTAATCTCAAGTACTGTACTAGAAAGGGCACGCCAAATTCCCTGTTCACCAACCATCCCACAACCTGTACGCTTTCTCTGATTATCTCATTGGTCCCTCGGACCACTGGGCAAAGATAAGAACCAATACAAAATAAACATTCCCATTCAAATTTATCAATGGAGTCATACCATATCGCAAACAAGGACAAACTAATCCTTTAGTACGTGCCTTCCATGTAGCCTTTGCCTGTCCTGGTACAAACTCACGTTGCTATCTCAGTGGCTGCAGTGATTGCTGACTTTCAAATGAGAGGGTGGCAAACTAACTTGAACAACAAGGTTGAATAGTTTTTAGAATACCTACAGTGGAGAAGCAGGCCATTTGGCCCATCAAGTCCATACCAACCCTCCAAAGAGCATCCCACCCAAGCCTACCCCCTTTCCCTATAACCCTGCATTTTCCATGGCTACTCCACCTAGCTTGCACATCCTTGGACACTATGGGCAATCTAATCTACACATCTTTGGACTTTGCGAGGAAACCAGAGCACACAGAGGAAACCCCTGGAGACAATGGGCAAACTTCATACAGACAGTCATCCGAGGGTAGAATCAAACCCATGTCCCTAGGGCTGTAAGGCAGCAGTGCTAACCACTGAGCCACCATGTCGCCATCATCAATCAGCCAGCATCCAAGGAGCAGGAAAGTCAACGTTTCAGGCTGAAACCCTTCTTCAGGACTGGGGAGGGTGAGGGGAGCCCAGAAATAAATAGAGGAATGGGGGTGGACTTGGGGAATGGTCGGTGAGATGGAGATAGGTGAATGCAGGTTATGGTGGTTGGTCAGTAGGAAGAGTGGAGCAGATATGTGAGTCAGAAGATGGACAAGTTGGGGGCGGAGAGATTTTTAAGCTGGTGAAGTCAATATTCAGGCCATTGGGCTGTAAGCTTAATGGTGAAATGTGAGGTACTTCCAGTTTTCGCTTGGCCTCACTCTGACAGTGGAGGAGGCCAAGGGTGGATATGTCACCAGGGGAGTGAGGTGGGGGGTGCCGTTAAAGTCGATAGCAACAGGTAGGTCATGTATGTCATTGTGTGCAGAGCGCAGATGCTCCACAAACCAGTCCCTGAGTCAGCATTTGGTCTCCCCGATATATAGGAGACCACTTCAGGAGCAACGGATACAGTAGATGCGTTTAGATGGAGTGCAGGTGAATCTCTGCCAGATTGGAAGGATTGTTTGGGGCCTCAGACAGAAGTGAGGGGGGGAGGGGTAGGGGCAGGTGTAGCACCTCCTACATTTGCAGGTAAATGTACCAGGTGTGGTGGAGAGGTTGGTGAGGAGGTTGGAGCTGACAAGAGGGCTGCAGAGTGAATGGTCCCTACAGAAAGCAGACAGGGGTGGGAGGGAAATATCTTTTTGATGTTGGGGTCTGATTGCAGGTGGTGGAAATGTCGGAGGATGGTACATTGTATTCGGAGGTTGGTGGGGTGGTATTTGAGGACTAAGGGGACTCTGTCCTTATTGTAATTTGGGGGAGAGGGTTTAAGGGCAGAAGCATGGCAAATGGGGGAGATGCAGTTGAGGATGTCTTTAATAACAGAGGAAGGGAAACTACGGTCTCTAAAGTAGGAGGATATCTGGGAAGCCCGAGAGCAAAATGCCTCATCCTGGGAGCAGATGTGGTGGAGGCAGGGGAGTTGTGAATATGGACTAGAATTTTTGCAGGAGGGTGGGTGAGAGGAGGTGTAGTCAAGGTAATTGTGAGAATCAGTGGGTTTGAAATGGATGTCAGTGGTGAGTCGGTTGCCGGAGATGGAGACGGAGAGGTCCAGGAAGGGGAGGGAGATGTCAGAAACGGTCCAGATGAATTTGAGGGAGCGGTGGAAGGTGTTGGCAAAGATGATGAACTGTTTGAGCTCCTCACGGGAGTACGAGGCAGCACTGATACAGTCATCAATATAGTGGAGAAAGAGGTGGGGGATGGTGCCGGTGTTAGTTGTTAAAGAGGGACTGTTCCATGAATCTTATAAAGAGGCAGGCATAGCTTGGTCCCGTGCAGGTGCCCATAGCCACTCCTTTGGTTTCTAGGAAGTGAGAGGAATCAAAGGAGAAATTGTTGAGTGTGAGGACCAGTTCCACCCAAGTGAATGAGAGGGTCAGTAGAGGTGAACTGGGTGGGCCTATGGGAGAGAATAAAGTGGATGGCTTTTAGATCATCTGTGTGGGAGATGCAGGTGTACAGGAACTCAATGTCCATGGTAAAGATGACGTGTTGGGGGCCAGGGAATTGAAAGTTTTGGGAAAGGTGGAGAGTGTCGCTTATGTCTTGAATGTAAATGGGGAGTTCCTGGACCAAAAAGGGAAGAACTGAGTTAAGGTAGGAGGAGATGAGCTCGGTGGGGTAGGAGCAGGCAGAGATGGAAGGACACCCTTCTTCACTGTCCACAATACCACCAATTTTGGTGTCATCTGCAAACTTACTAAAAATGCCTTCTATATTCTCATCCAAATTATTTAAATAAATGACAAGCAAAAGTGGACCCAGTACCGAACCCTACGGAACACCGCTAGTCACAGGCCTCCAGTCAAAAAAACAACCATCCACTACCACCTTCAGTCTCCTATTGTCAAGCTAATTTTGTAGCCAATTGGCATGCTCACCTGAATCCCATATGATATAACTTTACCAATTAGTTTGACATGTGAAATCTTGCAAAAGTCTTTACTAAAGTCCAAACAAACAACGTCTGCTTCCCGGCCCTCATTAACATTTTTGGTTACTTCATTAAAAAACTCAATCAAGTTAGTACAACATTATTTCCCTCGCAGAAAGCCTTGCTGACTATCCCTAAACAGTCCTTGCCTCTCCAAATGCATGTAAATCCTACCTTTCAGAATCACTTCCAACAATGTACCCACCACTCATGTCAGGCTCACAGGTTTGTAGTTTCCAGACTTCTCCTCACAGCCTTTCTTAAACAATGGCACAACATTACCCTCACTCCAGTCCTCCAGTGCTTTCCCAGTGTTTGTAGATGATACAAATATTTGATAGTTGAGTCGGACCCTCCCTACCTGCAATGTAATTCATAACTGGGCCACTAGATGACGACCAGGAGCAGACTACAAACCAGCCCAGCTCATCTCCACCTCTCTAACCTGTTTTCCCTCTCACCTCAAGCCACACCCCCATCTACTAACATCATCCCGCCCCCTTGACCTGTCCGTCCTCCCTGGACTGACCTATCTCCTCCCTACCCCCCTATCTACACTCACCTTTACTGGCTCCATCCCCGCCTCTTCGACTTGTCTGCCTCCTCTCCACCTATCCTCTCCTCTATCCATCCTCTATCCACCTCCCCCTCTCTCCCTATTTATTTCAGAACCCTCTTCCCCTCCCCCATTTCTGATGAAGGGTTTAGGCCCGAAACGTCAAGTTTTCCTGCTCCTGTGATGCTGCTTGACCTGCTGTGTTCATCCAGCCCCATGCTTGTTATCTCAGAGTCTCCAGCATCTGCAGTACCTTTTATCTCTGATACAAAGGGCATTGTGCCATTTTGTGTTACCAACATCATTGCTCCTCCCGGTCTCTGCTCCTGAGGGCAACCTGGAGACCGACCCTGGGAAAAGTTGGATTCGTATGGTTCCCTAAACCACTGATTTATATATTCTCCCATGTAACCCACAGCGACTTTTAAACAAATGCTGTGTTACCCTGTAAAAACTGAAAGAACTGCAGATGCTGTAAATCAGGAACAAAGTTCTGAGGGAGGGTCACCGGACCCGAAATGTTAACTCTGTTTTTTCCTTCACAGATGCTGCCAGACCTGCTGAGCTTTTCCAGCAACTTCTGTTTTTGTTCCTGTGTTACCCTGATTGATCAACTTTCCATATTTACATCTAATTTGAGTAAAATAGCTTCCTTGTGTGCTTAATTTGACTCATGATACTTCAACCAAAATCCAAAATAACAGAGGAAGAAAAATGTGAAGTTGTGCAAATGTTAAGCATCTTCCATTTACAAGTACACAGGTTAGCTTAATACCAAACTGTGTAATACCTCACTCAGAAAACTTAAGAAACCCTATTCAAATGTAAACATAATTATGTGAAAATTTACCAAAAAAAATCATTGTTTGATGCTTAACAGAAGAATTCAATAGCTTCTTGCTTAAGAAAGTCAATGAATATATAATCTTATCTATGAGCTCTGAGAGTAGAGTTAACCCTTAACCAAGACAGTGCAAGAGATACAGTGCATAAAATAGTGGCAATGTTTTGTTTCAACTCTTTCACTGGATGTCGGCATTGCTGACTGAGCCAGTATTTATTTCCCTTCCCCAACTGCCCTTGAGATGATAGTGATGAGCTGCCAGGACAACTAAGGTGATGAGACATGTTGATTGTGGCCCAGTTGAGTGGTCCTGATTTCATTAGAAGCTACAAGCAACTGGTTTATAAAACATCGTATTGTTACAGCAAAGATCAAATGGAAATATACAGAAAGAGCTCAAAATATCTGCATAATGAAAAAACAGTGGGTGGAAATGCAACTGCTCTAACAAAAAAAAGCCTGTGCTGTTCCGACTTGTTATCCTTCATTATTGTTCTGTGCATCTAGCATTGAACTTCCCGTTGAGTGGCTGCTGGTTTCAGCAGGAGCCTGAGTTTTTCGAAGGCTAGAACCACTTAAAAACCAGCCTGGATTACTTAAAGACAGGAGGAGGTGTTGTAAGTGCCTGGGAAAGAGAGCCTACACAGAGAGAAGAATGATTTATGGAGCAACAGGGAAGAACACGTGCTCCAGGATTGTCTGAAGCTGCTTCGGACAGGGCAGGGGAAGAATGGATGAGGTGTGGTCTATCCACAGGGGGCCAGCTGACTCTCCTGATGCACAAAGTGAAAACAGCTAAACCAGAGAGCGGTCAATGCCAGTAGTCAAATCCTAAGGACTCAGACACAAAGTCGGTAAATTTTAATGACTCTACATGAATGGTCAAGATCAACCAATATACCTTCAAAAGTCTTTCCATACCGACTGCACAGCTAACCTCACATGCTAATCAATTCCCCACTTCAAGATCCTTCCATTTTTATCTATTGCTGTGTATACCTCACATTCATATCTTTACCTCAGGTGCTCACATTGGCATTGCTGTAAACCTTACGTCCACATCTCACGGCTCCACTCATTACCTGGCTTCTTGTTGACCTACATGATTAAGCAATGCCACAATCTTAAACACAGACAGAAACAGAAATTGCTCGAAAAGCTCAGCAGGTCCGGTGGTATCAGTGGAGAGAAATCAGAGTTAACGTTTTGGGTCTAGTGATCCTTCCTCTGAATCATAATTTTAAAATTTCCATCCTTGTTTTCAACTTCCTTCGTGGCCTCATTCTTTTCGTATTGCTGTGATCTCCTCCTGGTTCAGACCTGACTTTGATACCACATTGCTCTCATTCTATTCCTTTGAACACCCCCTCCTTTGAGCACTCCTCCACTGGTGAGTGTGCCTTCAGCTATAAAGGCCTCACCCTCTGGATTTCCTTCCCCATAACCTCCCCACCCTCTACCTCAGATTTATCTTTTCTTAAGATGCTCTTTAAATTCAACTTCAGCGAGGAAGTTTTTGGTCATCTACCCTAACAACTTCTTATGATTCAGTGCCTGCTTGTGTTTTATAATTCTCCAGTGAAACACAACAGGAGGTTTTATGTTAGAAATACCACATAAATAGAAGTTATTATTGCTATTCTTGGTTACCGCAGTGGAAGGTGAGATTATTTTTCAGTGCAAGTTCATCTTGCTGCCATCCTGGTTGTAGATACCAGCAAGGTGGCTTCAAATGTGTCACAGCAGTTCAGCAATCTGTCCAGTAGGGGCGTTAACCCAAAGCAATGGCAGTGTGTCCCTTCAGAATGACAGCAATCCTCATCTGTCACTCCACCCACTGTTACATGTTATTCAAGTTGAGGTACCACAATCAATCTCGGTCCTGGTTTACCCAGCAGTGAGCCTCAAACGCAGTTGCATTCTCCCCCAGCGTCAGCAGGCATCCAGCAACTGCTCTGACTGAGGTAGCATAGGGTAGGGCAGACCCAAACAAGAATTGCAATTGTAAGTCTGCCTTCAGCAGCACGTTAGCCTTGGAATGAAGAGGAGTGGGTCTAGCCACCAAATTGACAGACGATCAAGCGATAGCCCAGCTCGAACTGTTGCACCCATGCAACATTTGGACTGTGTGCCAGTATTGTGCCAACAAGCTCGCCACTTTCACTACAGTTGCCTTCAGAAAGCTTCAGAGGATAAAATGAGCAAACTGCCACACACTGAGCTGTTGCTCTGAGTTGGCTGTGCCGAATATTCATGCCACACAGAGGCAGTCACAACCAAGTTCAGCTGGTCCTACAGCCAGAATGTATCAAAGCAAATCTTTTCTGCAGAGCTGCAGGCTCACAAAGGAAGCACTCCTCGGATATTTTGGAGACCTCGCTTAGTGTTTTCATTTTGACTTCGAGGCCTGGAATATGTGTGCCCAGGATTTTGCTGTATTTGACACAACCAGGTCAAAAACAGTACAGCCGCCTTCATGACAAAGCGTATCTCACAGACAGGGAGAAATGCAAGGAAACAAACACCTGAGCCAGCAGCTCTTCCAAAACTCATTTGTAGTAATTTGTTCAACTTGAAGCAGAACCTTGCGGTTTCAGTACGGCCTAAGCAGTCAGCTGTGTACCTACCAAAACCCTATCTGACAGTCCAGATGATGAATATGACCAGCTTTACCTGGAAAGATAAACAAGGGCATTGTGTAGGACCACTATACAGGCAAAGGCATACAGAAGATAGGCACTAATATAATGCACATGGGAGATTCGTTGACACTTTTACGTACAATGGCATTGTTTGATTTTTCAATTTTGTTGGAAATTTTTATATTGTGTTGAATTTTGCTTTTGCATTGTGGCAAAATGGAGATAGTAATGGGCAGGAACTGTGTGGGACTGTTGGCGAATGGGAAGGCTGCGTTTACTGGTATTCCAGTCCCACGAATCCATTCAGTGGGCTCCTAGCTGCAGGGAGAGCATGTGTGTTCAACACAGGATCTGGCATCGGTGGTCCATCAGTGATTTGGGTCCAGCAACGAAGAGATGGCGCCTGACGGATGGTGACTCTGACGTTGGTAGGTCTGGTACAGGTGTTGTCTGTCAGCCAGTTCGAGGTTCAGAACTCATATTGGAGGTGGCAGAACAACAGTGGATGCTCTTTCAGCTATATCTTTTTATTCTTAAATTATTCAAAATGATGCCAGTTTGTGGCGGCGATAATTGTAGCTTTTCACCATAATTTACTATGTTGTCCAGGAAACAATAAATCATCAGTCGTTCATTCAAATCTAGGCAACCGAGTCCAAAAGCGGCTGTTTCTCTTCTCTTCTTCCTTCCTACTTTCTTTTCTTCATCTCCTGTTCCTCAAGTGGTCTTTGCTAGTGGCAAGAGCTGTGCCCTCATGATGGTGAGCACGTGCAGCATGCAGCAGACCAAGTGTATTAAAGCAAAGTACTGCAGATGTTGGGAATTTGAAACAAATTCTGAGAGTGCTAGAGAAACTTAGCAGGTCTGGCAACATTGGCGCAGAGAGAAACAGAGTTAATGTTTCAAGTCCTGTATGCCTCTTCTTTAGAACTGAAAGGTGTTGGAAAACAATTTTTTAACATACTTTTGACAGATTCAGAGAAGGAGAAAGAGGACAGATGGGACAGGGGTCCAATGCAAAAGACAAAGGGCTTGTTAATGGGCATGGAAAGAAAATAAAGAGTTTTTTTTTTCTTTATTCATTCACAGGACAACGGTGTCACTGGCTCGGCAGCATTTATTGCCCATCCTTAACTGCCCAGAGGGCAGTTAAAAGTCAACCACATCGGTGTGGGTCTGGAGTCACAAGTAGGCTAGAGCAGATAAATATGGCAGTTTTCTTCCCTAAAGAATATTAGTGAGCCAGATGCATTTTTGCAACAATTGGCAATGGATTCATGGTCATCATTAGATGCTTAATGCCAAATGTTTTCTTGAATTCAAATTCCACCATCTGAGTGGCAGGAATCAAACCCGAGTCCCCAGAATATGATCTGGGTCTCTGGGTTAACATTCCAGTGATAATACCACTAATCCATTTCCTCCCCAGTGGCTGTAAGAAAGATATTAATCAAGGTGTGAAAGGGAGCGAATTAGTCCTTGCTGCTAAGTACAAAGTGCAAAAAAAAGTGTATGTACTCTGTTGAGTACTTCCAGCTGAGTAATTCAAGTACATTACTTCAGATTGCTAATGATCTATTTTTGCAATTGGCAGCAATGCTTTTGTTACACACATGTTGCTCACAAGTGCATCAGATGAGAGTCATTGAGGATATCCCTGTTACCCAGTAGCCACCCCTTGGCTACCTCTGCAGGCCAAAATATGGAATGTTTTCAAGAAAGAGATAGATACAGTTTGCTGATGACGCCATAATAAGTGGCATTGTGGACAGTGAAGAAGATTATCTCAGCGTACAACAGGGCCTTGTTATGATGGGCCAATTGTCTAAGGAGTGACAGCTGGATTTTAATTAGATAAATGTGAGATGTTGCATTTTGGGAAGGCAAACCAGGGCAGGACTTATATAGTTAATGGGAGGGTCCTGGGGAGTGTTGCCAAAGAGACCGAGGGCGCAGGCATGTAATTCCTTAAAAGTCAAGTCACAGGTATTCATGATGGTGAAAAAGTTGGTTGGCATGCTTGCCTTCCTTGGTCATAACATTGAGCATAGGATTTGGGGGCTTATATTGAGGCTGTACAGGAATTTGTTGAGGCCACTTTTGTAAGACTGCATTCAATTCTGGTTGCCTGCAATAGGAAAGATGTTGTTAACCCTGAGAAGGTGCAGAAAAGATTTACAGGTATGTTGCCAGGACTCCTCAAATGGGGAGAGACTGAATAGGCTGGGGTTCTTTTCCCTGGAGCATCAGGGCCTGAGAGGTGACCTTATAGAGGTTTATAAAATCATGAGGGACATGGATAGAGTGAATAGCCAAGGTCATTTTCCTAGGATAGGGGAGTACAAAACTAGAGGACATAGGTTTAAGGTGACAGGGGCAAGATTTAGAAAGGTCCTGAGGGGTAACGTTCTCATGCAGAGGGTGGTGCGTGTATGGAATGAGCTGCCAGAGGAAATGGTGGAGGCTGATACAATTACAACATTTCAGAGGCATCTGGATGGGTATATGAATAGGAAGGGTTTAGAGGGATATGGGCCAAATGCTGGCAAATAGGACTTTGTTGGATTGGGATGACTGTTCAGCATGGACAAGTTGGACTGAAGGGCCTGTTTCCATGCTGTATGACTATGACTCTGACTCTATAAACCAAATCAAATCAAAGTCTAATGAGAGAGAATTAACTTTATTGAGCTCTCTTGGAATAGAGAGGCTCACCCCAGGGGCCAGGAAGAGAAATCAGAGGCCTTCATGTTTTTCACAGAATTATAAATGTGTTATGGCACAGAAGGAAGCCATTCAGCCCACCGTAGGCCGGTACCTACACCAACTTGTTAAATGAGCACCATGACCTTATGCCAATCTCCCACTTTTCCGCCATAATCCTTCCCTGTATATCCTTTTATTCAAATAATCATCCGATGCACTCATGGATGCCTCAATTGAACCTTCTTCCACCAAATTTCCTGACATTGCATTGACACCCTAACCACTTGCTGTGTGAGAAAGCTTTTTCTCGCATCTTCCTTGCTTCTTTTGCATATCACTTTAAATCCATCCTCTTTTGTTCTTGTTACTTTTGCAAGTGGCAGCAGCTTTTCACTATCTACTGCATCCAGCCTGATCATAATTTTGAAAACCCTAGTCAATTTCCTCTTAGCCATCTCCTCTCCAAGAAGATCAGGCCCAAGTTCATCAATCTATCCTCATCACTGAAATTCCTCATCCTGGAACCAATCTTGCAAACTGCATCTGCACTCACTCCAATGTGTTCGCATCCTCCCTACAATGTTGCACCCACGTCAGTACACAATATCACAGAATCCCTACACTGCAGGAAGAGGCTATTCAGCCCATCAAGTCCTACACCAACCCTCAGAAGAACACCTGACCCAGTCCCAGTCCCCCACCCTATCTCCGTGACCCCACATTTACCATGGCTAACCCACCAAACCTGCACATCCCCAGACACCATGGGGTAATTTAGCACGGCCGAGCCACTTAACCTGAACATCTCTGAACTGTGAGAGGAAACCACAGCACCCAGTGAAAACCTATGCAGACATGGGAGAATGTGAAAACTCTACACAGAAAATCATCCTGGGCTGGAATTGAACACAGGTCCCTGGTGCAGCGAGGCAGCAGTGCCAACACTGAACCACTGTCTATATCAAAACTCCAGCTCAGGTCTACTAAGTGTCTTGTACAAGTTCAAATATCACCTTCGTCCTCTTGTACCCCTGATCCTGGGCCCCGTATTCCCTATCCACCCATCACACATCTTTAACCCTCCCTCTCTCATCCTTTGGGATTCCTAGTATCAGAAATCATAGTCACAGTGAGGTAGAACTGTTATATATAAGATTAGCAAGACTCTTGGCTTTTTTACTCTATACCTTTGTTTTTGTAAAGCCTGTCAAAACGTTAGGTTTCTTTTATAATTGTTGCCTTGTCAGACAATTACAAATGTTTAACCAAGCTGTGCTCCACCGAACTTGGGCAGCAATAAGCACGCAAAAGACTTAAACTTACAAGAACTGCAAACTGCAATCCTATGTACAAATGAGAATATCTTGAACTAACTATACTCTGTGTTTGCCTGACTCATTGTTTCACTTGCAAGTTAAAAATGGCAAAACCTTCCAGGAAATCAGCATCACCAAATCACTCTCAAAAACGTATCATTTCTGTTTATGGACCTTAATAACAAAAAAAAATCACAATTTGTGTTGAATAATAATTTTCTGTAATTAATTTTAAATTAAAATGAACCGCACTTACAAATGCCCAGCATGGAACCTACAGCAAACAGCAAAATACTGCAGTTGCTGTAAATTTGGAAAAAAAATAGAAAATGCTGGAAATATTCAGCCAGACAGAAAGCATCAGTAAGAGACAAACAGAATCAACACAATTCATGATATGCTCTAATTCTGACAAAGGGTCCCTGCCATCTGCTTCTCTCTACGTGTCTGCCACAAAGCTTGCTGAGTATTTCGAGGACTTCCCATTTCTATTGGAGAAAGAATGACCTCTTTCACTAACCTTTCAAAAAGCAATCAGTCTACTTGTAAATAGTTCATTCCTCTTCAGCAAGGGACCCAATAGCAATTGCCTGAGATCCGGTTTGGTACATTAAAGATGAATTTCAAAAACAAAGAAAGTATGAAGAAAATATATAAAGTTGATGATGAGAAAGGTTCAATGTCAAAGAAATAAAATAATCATTTTTGGAAATGAGTTATTAATAAAATTGAGCGTTAAAATGTGCCAAGCTGCAGATCTAACTAATAAGACCGTTTCTTGATTAAGACGCAGAGCTAGAGAGAGAGACGAATGAGTCTTCAAGTCCTGACGGCCAGAGGAGGGGGAGGAAACTGGGATGACCAATGGAGTTGAGTTTAAATAACAGTGACTTCTGTGGGTTTACCTCTGGTGGTGCACAATCTGAGCTGGTCTTGGTGAAGTTCATACAAAAGTAGAGTGTGGGAGTGGGATGCATTTCAAACTGGATTTTTCTCTGCTCCTGTCTCAGATTGTGAGTAGCTTTTTTTTCGGGAGGGAAAAGAGGAAAGTGTCTATGTCTACACACATTGAGCAGATTTTGTATATCTCACACTCACTCACATTTTCACACACTCACTGCCTCATGCAAACTCACTCACACACACTCATTTGCTGATATATACTCACATACACTATCACTTACACACACACACACAATCACTCACACACACACACACACACAATCACTCACACAGTCTCACGCAAATACACTTTCACACACTTACTCATACCTTCACATTCATTCACTCACTCATTCACGCACTCTCACACGCATTCACACACGCACTCACTCTCACATACACCTTCTCTTACACACTCACTCACACACATTCACTCTGTCTCACGTACATCCACTCATACACACACACATCCACTCACATGCACACACACACTCACTCTCACTCTCGCACATACACTCACTCTCTCATACCCACACTCACATGCACTGTTTCACACTCACACACATACTCACTCACTCTCTTACACACATGCATTCTCACACACACACACTCATACACTTTCACACACTCTATGACAGGATGGTGATTATGGGATGGGTGTCAATAATAAAGACAAAATAGCTCTCAGCAGGCCTCCCCTTCCCAATGACAAGTCTCCCAATCAGGCACTGAGTCCCCTTAAAATAAAACAATTCACTGAGGTTGTAACACTCGAAGTGACATGCATTCATATACAGGACCCATTGTCTACAAACAAAAGAAATATGTATTCCAGCCTTACACCTTTTTAAAAGGACTCTGGGAGCCTGTGCTTCCCCTTTGCTTACTCCTGGAAAGCTTTGGCTATTCAGAGTCAATTGTAACCAATCAACACCGTTTTCTCCTTTAGTGCTAATGGTTGGAATTTCACATTCTTGCTCTTGTCCTGATGAATGCAAGACAAAAACTTCAGCAACATTCCAGTTAGCTTAACCTCTGATTTAGGGAAATTGTTCGACAGTTTGATTAAAAAATTCATAGCAGGGCACTTGAATAAGTTCAAGGCGGTCAGGCAGAATCACCGTGGTTTAGAAAAATGGAAATAATATTTAATCAATCATTTGGAGTTCTTTGTGGATAAGGGGAAATTAGTGGATGTACTGAACTTAGATTTCTATAAGGCATTTGAAAAGATGGCCACATCACAGGTTTATTGTGGAAATGAGTATCTCATAATGTAGCCGTAGCTTATTGGAAGCGCAGAATATTAGCTGGCTAATAAGGAGAAGAAAGTTGGCATAAATAGATCTTTTCAGCTTAAAATGTAACAAATGACATGCCACAGGGTTCGGTGCAGGGACCTCAACTGTTTATAATTTATATAAAGGGTTTAAGTAAAGGGACAGAAAGTGTGGCCACTGAATTTGTCGACAAAAGAAATGAACAAAGAAAAGTAAGCTGTGAAGAGGAGATAAGGAGGCTATAAAAGACATTGATAGGTTAACTGAATGAGCAAAGGTTTGGAAAATGGAGCATAATGTATCAAATTGTCAATTTTGACAGGAAGAATAGAAAAGAGGCATTTTATATAAACATTGAGGGATCACAAAGCTGAGAGACAGAAGGATCTGGGTCTCCTAGTGTATGATTTGGAGATGTTTAGTATGCAGATACAGCAAGTAATTGGGAAAGTCATTGCAATATCATTAAGTATTGTCAGGGAAGTGAAATACAAAGCCAGGGAGCTTATGCTTCATTTGTTTTGGGCATGAGTGAGACCAAATTTGGAGTACTGCGCACAGAATCGGTCACCTTATTTAAGGAAGAATGTAAATGTGTTGGAGGTAATTCAGAGAAGGTTTGCTAGACTAATAGCTGAAATGGTGGTAGTTAAAGACTTGTTTCTTGTTGGCTAAGCTAGACTTATATGCGTTTGGAAGAGTAAGAGGCGAGTTGGTTGAAATATATACGATCCTGCGAGGTCTTTATAGGACAGATGTGGAAATGATGTTTTCTCCCATGGGAGAATCTAGGACTAGGAGTCCTTATTTAAAAATCTGTGGTCATCCATTTCAAACATGAGGTGAGGCAGAAGTAAAACTCTCTCATGTGTCCTGAACCTTTGTATTTCTTTTCCTGAAAAAGATGGAAGCAATAAAACCTGGATACTACTTTTTAAGGCAGAGATGAATAGAATGTTTACAAGGGGGTGAAAGGTTAACAGGAGTTGGCAAAAATGCAGATTTGATGGTACAGTCCGATTAGCTTACTGAATGCCAAAGCAGGGGTGGAACAGCCTATTACTGTTCCTCGTTTATATGGTTACATTTTGCATGTACTTTGAGTGCTTGAAAAACCTAAATGCTTTAAATCATTTAGAGCCTTTTCCAGTCAGTATGATTAAACAGCAGTGAGGACCATAAAGCCTGACAGATTTTACACTGTTCAATCCAAGAATACTGAAGCTAGTTATAAAAGTTAACTGTGTCTTTTACTGCAATAGGATTGATATAGCTATGTATGCAGTACTGTGACTGGACAGCAGTGATAGCCCTGGTGTTTTAATGAGTATGATGTAGAATTGTAATTCAAGGTTCTGATGTGTACCAGGGTTAGTGACAACAGTCCTGACCATTCACCAATTGTAATGTTAAGGTCCGTATACAATACGAATAGAGTCTTGGCCACCAATACCACACGTCAGGAAATCTCAGGCATGTAAAAAATTGTGGATGGAAGCTAGGTATAAAGCAGTTGTGATTTCTCAGTATTCTATCCTGATGGACAAAGATTCTCGCCAGTACACAACTTTACATGATTGGCCCCAGTTACCCTTTCACCCTTATCTAAACACTAGTCACTTATACATTTTCTGAAATTACCTTCAGTAAAAGGGATGGATGGCCAAATGATAAACGCCATTTCCAAATTATTGTAAATTTGTAACTTCTCACCAACCTGCAGAAACAACGCTGACAGATATAATGGAGTGTAGTGGTTGTGTTACTAGGGCGTAGGTGAGCTTAAATCTGACCATGTTTGAGAATTGAAATCTTGTTCCAAAAATATCTGGGAATTGTCTTTGGCACATGGCATGTACTAGTTAGTGCTTGGAGGCAAGGTGTCAGAAATTCCATATCCTCAGCAAAAGGCCCGACATGAGGTAATTGGAATTGTAAAGAATAAAGTTGCATTTGACCAATGGATACAGTCACATGAAATAGAAGTCACTTACAAAAACACCAACAAAATAATTCTCCTTAATGAGTTTAAAAACTCCATTCCGTTCCTAATAAGAATATATCTTGAGGAACTGAGTGTGACTGGGTCAAGGCAGGTACTGGCTGATGATTCTAAGGTGACTCACGAACTCCTGTTCCGGAAGAAACCTTCCCTCAGTTACCCTCAAGCAACTGATAAGCCTCGAGGTGGGGACAGTGAGAGGAAACTGAGTACCTTTGGAACAGAGGGAAATGCTGAAAGTCCTCCTCAAGACACTAAAGGGGGTACTGAGATGAAAGGTGAGGCAATGTTGCCTTAGAGATTAAACTACCAAACTGTAGGGCAAGTTGGGGCCAACTGCTAGATATTATTGGAGAAACAATGTAAGATAGAAGTGGCAGCGTGTAGGCAACATCTAGGGTCCTGTGCCCAGGGCTTGTCCACTCTGCCCGTTATTTTTTTTTGGCTTTTCTGTTTTTTCCTCTTCTCATTTTAATGTTTCTTTTCTTTTTTTTTTGACTTTTTTTCTCCCTTTAGCATTTTTGTTTTGCACACGGTGACATGAAGGCATCTTTATTGGCGTCCAGAGCACGGCAGTAGCTGGTCAGCCTGGAGTGGGACCTGGCGGATATTGGCTGGTGAGTGTGGAGTGGAGCTCTGGGGGAGCC
>JAHRHZ010000043.1:29290424-29310060 GCA_024137785.1 Ginglymostoma cirratum
CTGTGGTCCATGCGATTTCTGGAAACAGTCAGTGCGTCCTCATGCCAACGGGTGTGACCATGGCCTGGATAGATCCTCTGTGCCGCTTCTTGCCATGCAGCTTAGAGGGACTTTTGATTGCTCGTATGGTAGCAAATCTTAGCTCTGAATGTCCAACTATGAGCTAGTTATATTGCCAAGCTCAAAGGTCAGTGTTTTAATCCATCTCCTCCCATTTATTCCTGAAGCAGTTCCCAGCAGTTTTGCTGAAAACAGGGTTATCAAGATGTGATTTACATTTTAAGTGCAGAACGAAGTCTTTAGAGAGTAAGTTTTTTTTGTAGGTAAAATCTTCTCCAAGAACCAACCAGAGTCTGCCTGAAAATTAACTAGACTCTTTGAAACAAAGGATGACAAACGTATGGCGACCCTTATAGGTTAAAAGAACATCTGCTACTGAATACTGCCTTTTTTAATGATTGATCTTTCAGTGCAATGATAAGGAGTTTGCAAAGAAATGAAATATACATATTTAATGTAAAGCAGGATCACTGTACAGCGAAAAAAAAATCCACTTTGAATTATTTGGCATGGTCAATTTTTTTGGAAACCATTTTCTTTAATAGTATTTTTTATATAAGAAATTGATGCTGTTTCTAAAGGAAAACGGTTTCATGAGATTGAATTGTTCAAGGAGATGAGCCTCAGATGATTTATGAATATCTGTCCAAAACTCGTAATTATCCAAACAGGCAAACACTCTTGTAACCTCATCAGGCATTGTTCTAGATCACAAACTTTAAAAGGATTGTGCATTTTATATTTTACATTCTATCCTGCCTATACCCTGGCTTCAGTCTCTGCATTCCAGTGGGTAAATGGATCATTCAAGATGGTATTAAACAGACTGGAAAGACTAAGGGTTGATTCTTCTTCAGATGCAGATAGTATCTTCAAAAGAAATTTAGCTTATTCCCCTCTTGCCCAATAGCTGCTGATTCAAATCTTCAGTACTGGCTCCAGCAACTCGAGCATCCATTGCCTCACCACATTGGATGTGCTTGTGAGTGTTGTCACTCCTTAAATATGACCTAGTGAGGAAGTTGGAGGGTGTAGAGAGGGGATTGTAGTGTGCTCGGCCTGATCTCGTTCACATTCAACATCCACGTCAGGGTACTTTCAGAAAGAATTTAAACAAATTGGACTAAGGTCACAAGCAGAAATGTGTGTTGCACTTTCCCTTCTGCCTAGACAAGATGATTAATGGCAATGGTAACAATTGTAGATTTAAAATAATTGCTCTAAGTAGGGAAATGAGGAGCCTTTGTTTCACAGAAAGAATTTTTGTTTCTTTAAAGAGAATTGGAAAGAAGAACCCTGGAAAAGAGGCAGAAACAAATTTCACTGGACTTTCAAAAGAAATTGGACATGTATTTGAAGAGAACAAAATTACAGAGCAATTAGCCAAAGGCTGGATTGTGACCCTAAGTCGGGGACATCTTGCAAAGAGCTGAGGTAGACCTGACAGGTTGAATGGCCATCAGCTATGGTGTATGCCACACTGGGGCCCCTACTGTCCTTCGTTGCTGCCATCCAACCCAACCTTCCCATCCAATGCCTGCAAATTATCTACTCTTTCTACCCACTGTCGGGCAGGAAGCTGACCATTATCTATGCAGGTAAAACCACCTCGCCTTCACATTCAGCCCATTTAAAATGAAGGCTAAAGAGCTCATGGCTGAGAATGTTTATTACTATTTGGTGGAATTCAAGTAATTTAAATGCACACTCTTAAACTCAATGAAATAGTGAACAGAACATAACCATGTTACCTGAGGCAATAAAGTAATTAATTTCATTCTATTTCCAATTTGGAATGATTATTTTTTCATTTAATTGTTGCTTTGCTGAAAAGCTGTTTATTAATTCTCTAATTAACAATGCATTGGGTAGAGTTACATGTGTAGCCATTGCATACTTCCTGTGTGAACTTCAAGTATTGATCTGAACACAATTACAGTATTAAAGATTTAAGATGGAAAACAAAATGATTGCACCAATTAGAGAGTATGCTTAAAACATTTATTGAAGGGCTTAGTTGTGATATGTACTCAACCTGAATATAAATGTTTGGCACTGGACAATGGAAGACTTGAATTTGTACTGCACTATTTCCAAACCACGAATTAGTTTTCCGTCAAGCCTTCTTGATTTTCCCCCAAAACGACATGCTGTGAACTTTTTTCATGCATTCAATTCTTCATGTCCTAATAGCTCAGAAAATTTGTTCCTTTAAAGAGGAGAAATGTCTCTGAATGGGTAACACAGATAAAATAACATACTTTTAACCAACCTGTTAGGACTTGTTACTGAAATACCTCTGTTGCAGGTGAGACTTGAGCTCAGACATTCTGGCAGAGGTAGGGAACTCTAAGGTTACAGGGATAAGTACAGATGAGATACTTAAATAGCAACTTATTCATTCAGATAGCTCACAATGATTTCTAATTTGCTTGGACCTGCATGAATGATGTCCACAGAGGGGAGCCGAACCCAGGATTAAGTACTGAAGGTGAAATGATAGATGAATATTCTGAAATCTTGTTTCAATATGTTAAGGATATTGAGATGAATTTTCCTCAGGCAGTTAAATGGAAAGGTTAGAGTTCACAACACAATATATTGTGTGTGCACAATAGATAGGATATGTGGCCCATTTTGGCTCTTCTGAGAGCCAATATAACAGGAATGGGCCTTGACTGTGGAATACTTGATGCTTTCCATTTATATATGCCCTTGAAGTCTCTAATCTCCACTCAATACTCAGGTACTGAAGGAGAAAAAGTGGTGTGAAGTTTTAGTCTTAAAAATTGCCAGTGACATTTGGAAGTAAATATTCCCAATTCTTTCACATTCCACATCTAAGAATGAAACATTTTGTACACAATGTACTTATGGCAAAAAGCATCAGACACCATTAAGCCTATTATGTACTTAACGTAAAAGCCTTTGTCTTTTTTTTGGCCTCAGCATTTATTGATTTCTCTACTTAGCATTTGTAGCTGGCAGTAGAAGTTCATTTCCACTTCTTGCGCAAACAAAGATAGCTGAGACTGGAGGGGCATAGGAAGAGCTCAGATGTTGCTCTTTCATCTCTGGGCCCTGAGTTCAGTATAGAATGGCTTGACAAATGACGAGAAAGGATAAGTCAAAAGTTGAGCAAGCTGATTCCCTCCCTCAATTTCCAACGTATACTCCCATCACAGTGCACTATGACACATCCTAAGAGTTCTAACTCATGGAAATGGCCCCAGAACAAGAGATTACTGACAACATCAGACTATCCATGGGCTCTATGGATTGGTAAAAATCTAGGTTGAGACTTTAACGTCTCTTTGGACTCCAGCATATTCCAATACCTCCTTTTGGCTTCAAAAATAATCTGTAAAACTTTTACTATGTAATTGCTTCTTTGAAGAATAATGAGTGCAACCATTCTTTTCCATTTAGTTTGTTCTTTAGGTGTATTCATAGCATTAATTTACTCAATATCAAGCAGGTTTATGTCAGTATTCAACTGTTAATATGAGCAAGTATCCCTGCCTAATAGGAAAAGACAGTTTCTGTAATGTAAAATATGATCCTTTTGTTCATCACAATGAGGAGGGAAAATGTTCATGTAATCAGTTTTAAATGCAATAATGAAAATCTGAGGTATTGCAGAATATGTTCAGGTGTGATAAGAGATTCTGTAGCTTTTTTTTTGCTAATGTATTTTAAGTTTTTAAAAATATTTAAATTTTCCTCGTGTGAAATTGTGAGCATCATTGAAATAGTTAGGAATGGCATACAGGATTATTCTTTAACTCTCTAGTTGCTGAGTTTGTTCTTATCGTCTGGCCTCTACAGTTCACAGTTTGGAAACCAAATTACTTCAGTGCACTATGTATTTAAAAGAGAAAAAAAAGCCTTTGATTAAAGCATCTCCTTGTGATTTCAGGCTGTCCTAATGCATTGAAGTGTATTCATTGTTGTATTGTGGAAAACATCCAACATGCACAAACAAGGTCCCACAAATAGATAATCTGGTTTAATGCTGATGGTTGGAAATATATCACTGTCCCTTAATTGTCATTGGATTAAAATCTAAGAACATAAACCAAACTACAATGTGGGACTACCTTCACCACATGGTCTGTAGCAGTTCAAGGCAGCCACCATCGGTTTCTCAAGGACAACTAGGGATTGAAAATAAATGCTCCACTCGCCGAGTGCATATTCATCTCATGAATAAATAAAAGCACAGATTGTAACACAGGAACAATGCAGGAAGACTGTGTTGGATTTTGAACTGAAGATTAGTTATGCTCAGTTGAATGTTCTGGAACTGTCCTGATTGATAGACTGGTTTGTCAGCAAGCATGAAAACTGACAATTACTTTAAACTCAATACTGCAAATGCACTATTATAATATATCAGAACCCAAACAGTTTCAAATTATAATTTTTTATTTGAGTGTTGCCAAATACAAAACCATTTACAACAAAGTAGGAGCCAATTTGCACACAAACTGGTTGTAAATCCAGCGTGTGAAGAACAGGGACATTATGGTGAACCTTTGTAAAACTTCCATTAGGCTGACATAATGAAATCAGGAGTAGAATTGGAGGATTGTGTCCAGATTCGGTCCCCTCATTTTAAGAAGGATGTGAGGGCCTTTGAGAGGGCGCAGAGGAGATTTACCAGAGTCATTGCAGGGGTGGCAGATTTAAGTGATGAGGCTAGATTAGAGAAGATAAAGTTATTCTCCTTGGAACAAAGGTAACTGAAGGGAAATTTCACAGAAGTGTACAAGGTTATGACAGGTTTGCATAAGATAGACAAGGAGAAAGTACTCCCATTGGCTGATAATTTAAAGCTGACAGGGACACAGATTTAAGGTTTTGGGTAAAAAACGCACGGGGTAATGTGAGGAAGAATTCTTTGTAACAGTGAGCATAAACCAGGAGGGTGGCAGAAGCAGGAATGGTCCATAATTGTAAAAGAAAATTGGTTGGACCCTTCAATGACATAAGCTTGCAAGACAATGGGGTCCAAGCAGGAAAGTAGGACCGACTGGATTGTTCCAAGGAGAGCTGGCATTATCTCAATAGGCTGAATAGTCTCCCTTATGGCTCCAAGATAACTTGCACTGATTGGACACCTTTCATTGTTTGGAGACCCAATTTGTCAATCAAATAAAATTCCACAGGATGAGATAAAATCCTGATTTCGGTTTTTTGTGATTTTAGATTTTATCAATTGCAGGCCAACATGTGTGATAATGTCGTGGCTGTCGTTGATGTACTGGTTTCCTTTAGAGAGAGACTGGGGGACAGATGCCGGCAGTCTATGAAAAGATAGACAATTTGTGAAGGCTTTTTTAAAAAAATCTAGAACAATAGAAGCAGCCTGAATGGGTGGGTTCAACCAGGGATTTTAGGTTTAGTTTTCAGCAGTTGCTGTTGGGGTTGACGAAGTGGAAGCTGTTTCTCCCTCTCTCGATTAGTTGGGGGTTCTCTTCCTGGGCTACTGGATTACACATGAGATAAAGCTGTTTTCTGAATTTGCCTTTTTGCCAAGGGGTGTGGTTATGGGATATTTTTGGGACATTACTATGTTGGAACAGTTAATTAGCAATAGTTACTGTATCTATTATTGTTACTTTCTCCAATAGAGTTAAGTTATTCCATAATCTTCGTTGTTTTGTTGTATTTTAATTATAGTGTTTGAATAAATTGTATGTTGAACAGTTTGACCAGTTGAATTGCATCTGGAATTCAGCACCTGACATTTACCTTTAAAATAAGAAAAGGTTAGGATCTAGGCCACCTTCTAAATATACTTTGAGAGACTCTGATCTGGACCAGCTGTGATCCTAAAGGACATATGTTGACACAGCCAAGCTATTTCCAATTCATCACAGATTGATGGTAGTGTCATTCCAAAATTCCACACAATGGTTAGAAACAAATAAGTAGCAGCTTCTCCTGAGTTACTTCGTTGAGGCACTCTTTAAGAAACAATAAAATGGCTGACCTATGAAAGCTAGATGTTGACACTGAATGTTCAAAATGTGAAGTGAGTTCTAGCATCCGATATTAAAATTCTTTAACCTGAACACAAAAGTTACCCACATATGACCTTGAAAAAGCCATTAAAGAACGAACTGAGATAATCTGCAAATCCACTTGATTCCAAAGACTGGATCATTGAAGAGAGCAAAGCAAGAAACAATTATCCATTTGTCACAATAGATTTGATTTGAGTCAGTCTATTGTTGTCACATGTACCGAGGTACAGTGAAATTGTTTTGCAAGCAGTACAGACAGATCAAAACACCCACCAAAAGACACCCATTGAGAATAATCCATGTATGGAACACGAGGAGTGATGCCAAAAAGTTGAAAATTCACCTTTCAAGTGATGAACACACATCCACTGACCCCATCAAAATCTAATCTCCCCATTCAACTGCTCCATTGTGTTAAAGTTCCTTGATTCATTTAAGCTCTTTCAGAGCACTGTAGGCTATCTTTTATGGAATATTTGTGAGGAGTTATTATCAGTTTAATACCCTTTACTTCTGTATTCAATTCTATTGATTTGAAAATGGCATAATTATGCATTTGAACAGTAAGTGCTCGTGAATGAAATGACTGATTTGCAAAGAAATTACTCAGCATGATAGTCATTAACCCAGGGATCAATGATCTTGTAATTTCATCTATTTATAATAATTCAGCTTCCTCACTGTCTCAGACTGATTCTGACCCTGCCATCGCCCGATGTTTAGATCCTCATAAAAGCACATACATATTTCAGTCCAGTCATTTAATAGTGATCAGAAGTGAGAAATCTGAGTGGTTTTCTCGTCCTTGCAGCAGTAGCATTAAGGTCAGTTATAATGTTACCACCAGTGCTGCTGAAATCATCTAATCTGCACTAAAGCAGTGAAGTAAGTCTTCCTGGACTGACCAGCTCACTGGGCAAAACACATGCACACAGCGAGCATCAAGGGAGCAGGTCCCGTTTCAAGTAAGCTAACAGAAACTAACAGGACACAAACATTCAACAAATGTATTACTGAAGCAAGGTGACAAATTTGTCTGAGTTACACTATCGGCCATTATTAGATTAACTTCTCCATAAGACAATGGAATAGACCTTGTTTCTTGTAGTGTATAAAATGGGTGGTAATGGTTTAGGAGCTTATTTTGCCTTCCTCTCAAATGTTATTTTGACTGACCTCAGGACAGGTGTAAACTGAGATCTTGATGTTCAATCACCCTTTTTTGAGACTAAGTTAAAAGCTCTCCTTTGTTGTGTGATTGTGGGTCATTCCTGCAATGTGAAGGAGATCAGTTGTAGATCGGAAGAGAAGCAGGTCATTTTCATTCGACCAATGGCTAGACTTTTACAGCCATCACCCCAGCCAGGGAACTGCCTGACAGGTGGTGGAGAGTGTTAAAATGGGCACCATGGAGGTGAAACCATGGCTGCCACCTACCTCCCCTCACCCAACCCATTGCTATTTTTCATTTGGTGGAATGGGGGGGGCATGGGGAATGAGGCATTATGTACCATCCGTCTGTGGGCCATGCCTTCATGCCATCCCTGTGAGTTCACCAATAGGAGATAGTCTCACAGAAAGTAGTCTGCCCATGAATCTGACAAACTGGTATCTTAGGCCCAGTTGGGACAGAGGGAATGCTTTTTACTCAAGCCCCTCATGAGACCATCTGAGAACCTCCAAAGTAATTTGCTTTAGTCCAAACTGCATGACCCCTGCTGCCCATTTTGCCTCATCTGCGAAATTCAGGTCTTACCTTTATGTCCAGACGTCTATTGGCATCTTAGCAGCGGCTCTGTTGGGCACTGGTCCAGGTAACATGGCTGAGGCATTGGTATTGCCAGCTCTTTGATTAGCAGGAGGATCTCAGTGACTGACTTAACTCCCAATGGAGGCAACAATTCTGCCCTTGAGCCAATTAATGGGCCATTAGCTGTTAAGTGCCAGCAAAGCAGAGGCAGGCTTGTCTCTGAGCCTTACATGGTGGTAGGAAGGTGGCCTTACTGCATCCAGCCATGTGATCCAAAATTGGAGAATGAAACGTCTCTTCCATGCTGTTTGATTTGAAACTGCAGAAAAGCATTTGTCTTGATCTCCCCTCAGTGGGTAATCTACATTCCTACTCCATAATGGGTGGCATGGTGGCTCAGTAGTTAGCACAGCTGCTTCATAGTTCTAAGGACCCAGGTTCAATTCTACCCTTGGCTCACTGTCTGTGTAGAGTTTGCACATTCTCCCCATGTCTGTATGGGTCCCCATCGGGTGTTCTAGTTTCCTTCCACTCTCCAAAGATGTGCAGGTCAGGTGGACTGACCATAGAAAATTGTCCAATACTATCCAGGAACATGCAAGCTAGGTGGATTAGCCTTGAAATTGTCCAATACTGTCCAAGAACACGCAGTCTAGGTTGATTAGCGATGGGAAATTTGAGGTTAAGGGGATAGGGCGTGGAGGGTTGAGTCTGGGCGGATGCTCTTTGAAGCAAAGACTTGATAGGAAAATTGGCCGCTTCCTGCACTGTGGGGATTCCATGATTTAGGAGAATTAGCATGCTTCAAACATAGGTGCAATTTCTGTTCGGTTTCTGGACATTGATCCAGTTGGATGATTTTGGTGAGATGGAGTACAAACTGATTGTAGAAAGTAGTCAATGGAATGAAAATCAAATGGGTTCCGCAATGGTTGCTAGAAACTTTCTGCAAAATTACAGGCCAGGCTTTGATGGTGAATGTTACTCCTATGGTTTGAAACTCTGTTCACTTGTTAGCAGTTCCACTCTACTGTTCTATATGTTGTGGAGGGAAAATTCAACTCTTTTTTTCAGTTTTTGTAAGCTGGCAGGTCCATTGGTATGTACCTTGATTCAGAATGAGAGTTGATGTGGCTTTGATGCCTGAAAGCAGTCCAATAACTTGCCAATATTCACTACCTCTGCTCATGCAGGAAGGATAACGATCTGGAGAATGCCCAGGACTCAGGAAACTATATCCTAGCAAGTGTCAACATCAGGAGAAAAAAAAATTCAAGATCTGTGACTTCAAAGTCACAGTGTAGTAACAGTAACATTACTACTGACACCCACTCTTGACCTCACTGAAGTACCAAGAATCTGTTCAGAGTTAATGGGCTGAATCATAACTTTTTTCACCAAGTTCACATTATGTCAAGCATGTTGGAGGGTGTAGTGATTGGATCTTATAGAATATGAGTTCTCTGATTGGTGCCATTAACCTGGTCCAAGCAGGGAGCCCTGGCTGACAGATATAAACAGGAGTTTCAGAGGTTCTGTTCACATTAGGAGCCAGTTCTGTGCCAGCTGGAGCAGTGTCAAGTGCTATGCACAGTGACTTGGTGACAGGATACCGGCCGTCATGGTGTTTTTCAGAGGGTTGGTTGCCAGGAAACTGAGTGGGATTTCTTAAAAACTCACCCTGTTAATTTTCTACAGCACCCCAACGACATCAGTCACGTCCTATATCCGTCCCACCTGAGCACACACCACTCCCGGAACAACTCGCTATAACAACAGATATCCCAAGATTTGCCTGCCTCCTGCACGCCCATTCCATCGTTAAAAGACCATTGTGCACCTGGACAAGCAATGTCAATCCAGAGGTGTCCTGCACAGCTCCTGACATTAGCCCTGGACAGGGAAGACAGGGGCAAATTTGCACTTTAGCAAACTGGCGAGCTGCCTTCTTCAACGATTGCACTCTCTTGTGTAAGTTGATCTACAATGCTTTTAGGGAGGGAGTTCCAGGATTGTGACCCAACAACGCTGAAGGAACAGGAAGTCAGGATGATGAGTGGCTTGGAGGGAACTTGCAGGTGGTGATGTTCCGATGTATCTACTGTCCTCTTCCTTCTAGATGAAAGTGGACACGTATCTGGACGGTGATGTCTAAGAAGCCTTGGTGAATATCTGCAGTGTACCTTGGAGATAATACACACTGCTGCTACTGAGCATTGATATTGGAGGGAGTCAATATTTATGGATGTGGTGCGTCAGTTGGGCTGCCTATGTTGTGCTGAATCAGATAGGGGCATTTTTAGGAAGCTAGAGATAGACAAGAGAGATCTAAGAAGATAAGAATTTGTTGATAGGATTAAATGAAACAGGATGAGACAAAACTTGCGAAGGAGCCATAAGGCATAGATCAGTTGAACAAAATGGCTAGCTTCTGTGTGATCCATTCTATTTCATAGAATTGTGATGAGAAGCTTGAGGAAAACAAGACTGTAAGAAGGGACAATATTCTTGGCTGGCTTTATAGTACCTCAGAAAAAATTCAATAAATATTGTGGGGAAGGCATGAATAATAGTTGGAAAGAGGTATATATTTTCGAGCTCCTGAGAAAACAATGAGTTCAAGTAGGACCCAGTGAAAGCCTGACTGACTTCAACACAAATGATGCACAGACGGGAGAGAGCATGAAGCTGAGGACTAATTATTTCCGAACTTTTAAAAACTACTGCTCTGATGGCTGAAGCACGACAGTCAACAAAATATCAGGAAAGAGATTACTTTACATTTAATCCTGCAAATGCTGGATTTTATTGTGGCAAATCCTAAATGGATTTAAATATGTAGTTTTCCACTTGAGCTACTTATCCAGGTAAGTGCTATTAATTTGAAATAAATAATTGCTGCATTTGTGAAACAGGCATTCAACTTTATCTTATCCCCCGTGTATATTGTTTTGTACTTAGAGATTATAGATAAAATTTATAGTGTAGTGTTTCCCTAGTAGTTCACTTATTAGGTACCTGCCCACTATAAGAATGATACTTAAAGACCACAAAGTCCCATGCCTCATTTCCTGTCTAAGCTGAAATAAGGGGAAACTCTTAAATATCTATCTTTCATGACCTCACCATATCTCAAAGCATTTTCCAGATAACGAAGTCTTTTTTTAAGTGTAGTCATTGATCTGATGTAGAAATAAATGTAGCAGACAAATTGTGAAGAGCAATATCCCACAATCAGCAATGTTATAATCTCCAGCAAGTCTGTTTTAACAATACTTGTTGAAAGGATAAACTATACTCCCTCTGTACTGAACTACAGTCTCAGCCACAACTTTGTATTCAAATCTCTGAAGTGGGATTTGGATCCATAATCTGACTCAGAGATGAGTTAAGTGAATCATGTGATATCAGCTGGGACAGAAAACTACAGTGTCTTTGGACAAGAGAATCAAGTTTTTGAAAAAGGACTTGTATTTATGTAACAGATTTTGTAAAAGTTTAGTCTCAGTTGTAAAGTAGGAAATGTGCCAACAAATTTGCTTTTCACAAACTCCCACAAACAGCAGGTTGTGACATTGACCAGATTATCAATGTGATCTTGATTGATGGTAGATATTGAGCAGGACACTAGCGCTAATTGCCCTACTCTTCTTCAAAACAGTGCCATGGGATTTATTTTTTGCATCATGCAGACCTTGGTTCAAGGTCTCATCCAAAAGTTGGCATCTCTGACATTGCAGTGCTCCCTCAGTAATGCACAGACAGTGTCAGCCTTAATATTATTGCTGAACCATTGAACTGGGACTTGAATATGGATCCTTGTGACATGAGCCAATTTAACTAATTTTTCTTGAATTAACAGCTGAATGAGTTTATTAGTTTTTACACTTAAGGAAAATGAAGTAATAATGCAACAGACATGAACAGAGATTAGAAATGAGAAGTTAGTCAAATAAAGAGAAACAGTTCAGCCTGTATAGATCATTCAAGAACAGTAGATGGTAGAATGTGGATAGTAGAACAGTTCAATTTTGGGATTCTTGGTTTTGTAACTAAGTTGAAATGCTTTTGACTGCAGTTGGCTGGTAGCACTCAGACTGAAAGTGAAATTCTGGTCCTGTTTCCTCTTCACCAGTTTGCTGGCTACCTGTCATCTAGCACTGAGTGGGAGAGCCCTCTACCTGCAATGCAGGGATAACTAGTGGGCTGTTCTTTAACTCTCAGCTTTACAGCACACTACTGCTAAACCCAGGCTAGTACAAATGATTTCCTTGGTCCACTGGCACACACAAGAACCTCTTTTCACAAACACACCTTCTTCCATGAGTACACACAGACCAGGGTTGAACTGGCCTTTAACTCCTGCCCTTGTGTATTCTTGAAGGGGTGGCTTCACAACATATCTCTTGCCCACAGTGTTGTCTTTGTTTTCATCATGTTCACAGTCTGAGATAGGTCCCAGGAGACTAAAGTTTAGTTTGCATTGCAATTCTCTTCTTTAAAGGCCATCCTTTGAAGCCTTCTTGGCACCTCAGTAGCTGTGGCATTCCAGGGTCTCTCTTTCCGGTCAGTGCTGAATTTATATTTGCAATCATTTCTTTTGGCTATAGCTGTCCTGTTTTAAACAGCACGTACTGGAAGTTAAAGCTCAGATATGCCTCTAAGTGATCTAGTGTTATGATCCATGGTCATGACAATATCATCTGATCTGTTCATAGAAAGGTCTCATTTTCCATCCATTCCCAGGATCTCTTGAAGCATGACATGCTAGTAGAAGCATGCTGCTGCATTGTACGATAATGTTTCTGTATGATAGTTGGCTGTATTAAACATCTGTCAATTTTTTCAATGCCATGATATCCATGTCCACGTTTTTTTTACATTATGAGGGATAACAAGCAAAGTCGCATCAGGTAAAATACTGAGCTACAGGCAACATCATCAATCTAGTAAGACTGTAGGTTATCTTGCTCTCTAAAAGGAAACTATTAACAAGACCACTGTTCATAATATTGCCGCTGAACAATAGTTCAGAACACATCAGTGAGACTGAGCCATGAATACTGAGTGTAGATTTAGTTACCTTCCTTAAAAAAGGATGTGTTTACATTGGTGATAGTTCATGAAACATTCACTAGTGTGATTCCTAGAATGCAGTTGTTATCTCCTGAGGAGAATTTAAACAGATTAGCCCTAGGTTCACTGGGCTTTAGAAGAGTGAGAGGTGACCTTATTACTGTTCTTCCCACACCCCTAGTTCCCCAATTCGTTACAGTTTCATATGGGATACTCCAATTTTTAAGCTCCCAGGTGAGGAAGGATGAACCTGCTCCTCATTTTCTATTCACCTGTCCCTTGATTGTTGCAACAACATTAATTTAAAAATTGACACCTTCCCTTCTGGATACCTTTCCTCCTGACTCAATTAAACTTCTGTTTTAAAAGAAACCAATTTGAGTAGGCTTTGTTTGAATATGTTACAGACCAGACCAAACCACCCCAAAATATATTCAGAAGATAGTTTACATCCTAACTTTTTCTTAATTTAAAGGTAAATGTAAGGTGTTGCATTTCAGATGCAAATCGAATGGTAAAACTACTTGACGTTAAGCAAAACACTCTTTACTCAGATTCTATTGTTAAAATACAAAAAAGAAGAAATTGGAATAACATAACTCTACTGGAAAATTTAACAGAACAATAGATTATTTTACTACTAAACAATAGCTGTTTCAACATTGTAACATCCCATAAACACACCCTTGACAAAGGCACATTCAGAAAAACAGATTCTCATTTGCAACTCCAACAGCAGGAAGAGTACCCCAAGCTTTTACCTATAACAGAGAGAGGAAAACTAGCTTCCACATCCAGCTTCAAGACCCCAAAATGAAAACTAAAAGTCCTGGCTTGGTGGGAGCTAGAGCCCACCCATTCAGGCTGCTTCTATTGTTCCAACTTTTTAAAATAAAACTCAAGGCCTCACAAGCTGTTTACCTTATGGGATTTGAATAGACAGCTTTGTAGCTCTCCCTTAAAAGCCCCTCTTCAAAAAAAGACCCAAGACAAAAACATATCTCTTAAAGTTATAGTCTCATCACAACTGAAAGAAGTAAGGTTATTAACCAGTATATGCGAGACGAATTAGCGATATAACACACATGCAGAGAGATTAGAAAAAAAGGCGAATCCAAAAAGATAAACTTCTCTTTAAAAAAGCAACAGGATACAGATCTATTTCTGAATTGTCTGCAAAGAATAGATAGTTGAATGTTGCAGCTGTCGCAGCAGACAGAACCAGAAATATTTACATGAACAATCTGTTTCACAATCCTTAATTTTGCAGATTGGTTGAGATTCTGTCTTTCTTATGTCTTTTAGCCATTAATGAATGCCAGTATTCAGAGTAAGAGAGAGTGTTTTTGTCCTTGTTTCCTTTTTCTGGCTACTTGGTAGCTGGCGTCTAGCATTCAGTGCAAAAGAGATAACACAGTGCGGTGCTGGAGGAGCACAGCAGGCCAGGCAACATCAGAGGAGCAGGAAGGTTGGCGTTCCTCCTCCTCTGATGCTGCCTGACCTGCTGTGTTCTTCCAGCTCCACACAGTGCTATCTCTGACTCCAGCATCAGCAGTTCTTATTATCCCTTCAGTGCAAAAGAATACTTTTACCTGCAACATAGGTGTGACTAGGGGATATTTCTTCAAGTTTAATCTTCACAATGTGTTGAAAGCAGGCTAGTACTTGTAAGAAGGTTCAGTTCCACTAAGAGCCTGTAATAGAGTTGAAAACTTGCTTTTTTAAATGCAGCACTTGTGTATTTTCAAAGGGAAAAACACAAAAATATGCCTGCAGTTTGGAACATAATCTGGAAGGGGTGTCTCGCTGTTGGTCAAGTGGTCATTGATCCTTTGTTTTCTTTGTAGTCATAAGAGACTACAGTCTCATCTGTTTTGACTTTTTCTGGGTGGACTATTCTTTGGAGTTTCCTTCATATCTGTAATTACATTTCATGTGTCTCTACCTCCAGACAGACACTTAATTTATATCTGCAATTATTTTTGGCTAAGCCAGCATTTTTTGGGAAAAGTAACATTTGAAATAACAAGTTAAAAATGTCCCCAGTACTTCAGTGTTCTGACTCATGGTCATTATGAGGTGCATTTAATTCTAATGAACTGGAGTGGTTAAATGCTGAGGTCATGTTTCTATCATGGGACAGCCTAAAACTAAGAAGTATAGTTTTGAAACTGGAGATCGCGCATTTAAGATTGAAATGAGGAGGAATTTCTTCTCTCACTGGGTTCTTCGGACTTCTTTCTACCAGTGAGTAGCAGAGGCCGGAGCATTGACTATATTCCAGACAGAGCCAGTCAAAAATTGATTGACAAGAGTTGTCGAGGTTTGTGGGTGGCAGGCAGGGAATCATAGAACCTCTACAATGTGGAAGCAGGCCATTCAGCCCATTGAGTCCATACCAACTCTCCAAAGAGCATCACACCCAGTCCTAGCCCCAGCCCTCCTACCTTATCCCTGGAACCCTGAATTTCCCAAGGCCAACCCACCTAATCTGCATATCTTTGGACTGTGGAAGGAAACCAGAGGAAACCCATGCAGACATGGGAAGAATGTGCAAACTCCGCAGAGATAGTTGCCCGAGGGTGGAACCAAACCTGGGCTTCTGGCACTGTGAGGCAGCAGTGCTAAACACTGAGGCACCGTGCCACTGGAAAATGGATTGAGACCACATCAGAGCAACCATGATCTTCTTGATTGGTGGACCATGTTTGAATAATCCAATGGCTCAATCCTGCTTTTATTTCCAATGTTCTTGTAAGGAATTAATTCCCTTTAACTAGAAGAAAGAAAATCCTGTTTAGTTGGTCATGGTCGTTTTGCTCATCAAAGTGAAAGATATTGATATTTGGAACCTTAAGGACCAGACACCCAATTCAATTACTGTCATATCAGGTCATAGCCTATCGTAAGACTATCTCAATTCTACTCTGGATGCTTTAGATCAGCCTCAGAAGTACAATCATTACTGAAGCTGTGCAAAGTTTTTCTTTTCCAACACTCATCATGCAATCACTCCTTTAAATGGGATTCTCAATTTGTGTTTTGAGACAATTTCTATTTCAAAGTAGATTATGACTACGCTAGCTCACTTTATAATCACAGATAAAACCATTGGACAAGCAAGACTTTCAGCACAAGAATATGAGCTGAATTTTGACCCAAATCATAGGATTGATACTCCATAATCTCACTCAATTTACTGCTCAACACTTGCTTTGCTACCAGATTAGGCAGGGTATGAAGTGGGATTCACATTATTTTGGGAGCTTTTATTGTATTACAATATTATTCCATGCCATACTTTATTTGTTATTGGCCTTTAAATGGAAATGAAAGAATGGTTAGCTCCAAGAGTTCATCTTTGCCAAATGGATTTGAAATCTCAATGATATCAAACAGCTGTCTGCATTTGTATTATGGATGGAGGAGAGAGGTTTTTGTAATCTATCAATGCTCATGAAACTAATTGCTTGCCAAATAACTACTTTCAGCTTGAGTAACATATTTTCATGTTTTGGAAGATATGTAATTGCACTCAAAACATTGGATGGATTCAACTCCTGGATAGTGTTGCATTAAAGCTGGATAGCAAATCAAAGAATATTTTCAGTGGCGTTTAACCCCCAACTTGATACATAGGAATGTGGCATTGGTCCCAAGGGTTTAACAGCACTTCAATGTTTAATGTCACAATTCCTCATTTGAATAGAGACCTAAGAAGGCTGACCCTAGGTCTCTCCTGCTCTTTCTCAGATTATTCTGCAGAAAGGAGAGCTCTGTCAAGAATGGAAGAAAGTGGATGACATCTTCAGCCAAGATGATGTGAATGAAAGTGGCTGTGAAAGGTCAGAAGCAAGATTATAGTGGCAACATCTTCTCAACACTTACCCCATAAAGCCCCTCAGAATCTTGTACTTTTCAATCAGATCATCCCTCATTCTTCTAAACTCTAGTGAATAAAAGACTAATCTGTTTAGTTGTCCTTGTTAAGTCAACCCTTTCATCCAGCAATGAGCCTAGGGAAACACTTTGGAACTGTCGCGAATGCCAACATATCCTTTAAACATGGGGCAAAACAGTACACAGTACTTCAGGTGGATCCTCACCAGCATTCTGTTACATACTGTTGTAACAGGGCTTGCTTATTATGACACTCCAAACACCTGGCAGTAAAAGCCACAATTCTATTTGCCTTCTTGATTTCTTGATGCACCTGCATACTAAAGTTTTTGCATTTCATGTACAAGAACAGGTACTTTATTAGTTACCAACAACTCGCACCCCACCCCAGTCCATTGAAAAGAGTCTGTTTTCTGGAGACTTCAGTTTTTAGCAGCAGGCTGACCTGGGAACCTGAGCCTCGTGAGACACTAGCGCGCTGATATGTCAAGGGAATCCATCCTTTGTCTGTCAAACCTAAGTTGCCAGTTCACCCTCTTCTAGCTAGATCGTGGATCTCATCTTGTGGGCTGGTATGGTGGCTCAGTGGTTAGCACTGCTGCCTCACAGCACCAGGGACCTGCATTCAATTCCACCCTCAGGTGACTGTCTGTGTGGAGCTTGTACATTCTCCCTGTGTTTGCATAGGTTTCTTCCCACAGTCCAAATGTATACAGGTTAGGTGGATTGGTCATGCTAAATTTCCCATAGTGTCCAGGGATGTGTAGGTTAAATGAATTAGCCATGGGACTTCCAATGTTGAAAGTATTGGAAAGGGCCTGGGTGGGATGCGCTTCAGAGGATCAGTATGGGCTGAATGGCCTGCTTCCACTCAGCAGGGATTCTATGATTGTATCTCCCCTGTCCTCTGGAGGGGGTGTGTAGTTAAGAAGAAAACAGCTGGAGCTGTGGGCAATCATGTTTTTTTCTGTTCTTGCCCCTCTTCAGAGATGGAGAATGGAAAGGTGCCTCTCCCTTGCTGTCGTGCAGGTTGATGGCCAGAAAGCGTAACTGAGATGAGTCAAATGCAGGACAGTTGTTTGCCATCCAATGAATTGATAATCTCCTGTCAAAAAGTGAGAGCTCTTTCTGAGAAAATATGTGCAGTAGCCTGCTACTTGATGGTCGCTAGACCTCTACGGTTACCCTGATGACAGACTTCCCAGCTTGTTCTGTTCTTTCAAGAAGATCCTTTTGTGTCCAGTGTTCTTGATAAGTCGCTGATGAATTGGGAAATAATTCTCTGGCTAGGAATTCAGAAATACCGGTTTAAATGTTCTTATTTGGTTATTTAACCTCTGTAATAACTTACGTGGCAGATCTAAGAGGGAGCATTCTCCACTTGCTGTCCGCCTGGCCCGAAACAAAGTAGAAGAAGAAAGACATGATGTCAGAATCCAGAGCCCGTGTCAGTTTCAGAGGATTTAACACTGCACATCGAAACTTCCCATTTTCGGGCAATGTTCCCCCTATTATCCTATTTGGTCCATTCGCCACAGCAGTCAGGAAAACAACTGGAACCTCTCCTCCCAACTCAGAGTTATTTTATTGATTAAATTCTATGTTTGATGACGTGGAAGCACTCTTGGTTTCAATCATTTGTCGCGGCCACTGAATCTCAATCTACAATCCCACACAATTTTGCCCTATTTCTGCTCATGGTTTTGGGCCTTCACAAAAAGCTAAAATACTAAATTTTAGCTAAAAAGCTCAAATAACAAAATACTAAAAGCTAATAAAAGCTAAGTTGTGATACCAGAAGGTACATTTTCCTGAATTTTCTTTTTCACAAAGATCCATCGAACTCTATTCAAGTTATTTCCCTGTATTTGTATCTCAGAAGGTGTTAAATTGAATATCTCCTGCCTTACCCAGCTTTGAAGGGCTGGTAATTACAACAATGCTTGAAAACTGCTCACAAATAGGCCAGAGGCAATACCCTTTCCTTCCTTACAAAGTGATAACCAATTGGATCTTAACAGAATGCGAGAAGTGTCAGCATGTTTTGCTTCATTTCCATTATTTATGATTTCTTAGCTTGCTTGCTAGATTTAATCCTCTTTCAGCTCTTGCACTGAGTAGTTTCTCAATTGTACCAGAAAAATCTATTTCATTCTATTTTAGAATGCATTTCACCTCGTTCAAGTTGCTACTGTATGCCATGAATGCAGCCTGAGGCCTTTCTAACTAAATGAGTTGGTGACAACTCATGGCATTTTACAGCAGTCAATACATTTTTCAGGACTTTATGGATGAGGATTTAAAGGTGATAAATAAAAATCCAACACACGGGGAAATTGAATGTTGATCTTTCATATGTCACTGATACGATGACAGTCTTTTCTGAAAGAAGGCTGGAACATTTGATTGGGAAATGCAGAACTAATTCCTGATAAGGATGGGTGCTCTCAACAAATTGAGAGTTCACTGGTTCTCTCTTTCGCGGTTGCTATAACAGACGGGTGGAGTGAATCACCTAGTCTCACTACTTCACAGGTCACAATATAAATGGAATCAATTTACTGGGTTCCTGATATAGCCAATTGTCGACTTACTCTATGGAAACCTATGCTTTTTCTTAGAGGAAAAGGAATCATTAACTAACTAGGTTTCTTTAAAAGACACAAACTGTTTGAATGATTTTGTTTGTTTTATTGTAAATCAATGAAGATGTGAAACTGGCTAGCGCATGTAGTTTGAAATATGAAACTCTCTCTCACATTTACACACACACACACACACACACACACACACACACACACACACACACACACACACA
>JAHRHZ010000043.1:29311433-29330183 GCA_024137785.1 Ginglymostoma cirratum
ACCCTTCATCATTTCTGATGAAGGGTTTAGGCCCGAAACGTCAAGTTTTCCTGCTCCTGTGATGCTGCTTGACCTGCTGTGTTCATCCAGCCGCATTCTTGGCAACAGCCTGGTAAATCTTTTCTGAGCCTTCTCCAATTTAATAATATCCTTCCTATAGCAGGGTGACTGGAACTAGGCACAATACTCCAGAAGAGGCCTCACCAACATCCTATACAACTTCAATATGATGCCCCAACTCTGATGCTCAAAGGTCAGAGCAATGAAAGCAAGCATGCTAAACGCCTTCTTAACCACCCTGTCTACATATGACACAAACTTCAAAGAATTATGTACCTGGACCCCTAGACATCTCGTTAATTCAACTTTAATTGTATAAGTCCTGCCCTTGTCTGTTTTACCAAAATGCAATACCTCACATTTATTCAAATTAAATTCCATCTACCGATCCTCAGATAAAAAATGCTTTGTCAACAGCAATGGGCCAGGTTTTAAAGGAGTGGCATTCTCATGCCAGTTGCCACTCTGGTCGCTGTTGACTAATAAGAAAAAGGAGTTCTGAATTTCTGAAAGGTGATCCTTTTCAGGGCTTTCTGAGAAATATAGAGCATACTTCCATTCTGAAAGTTCTTTTGTGTGTTGGATTCCCAAGGAGGTGTGTCAAGTTAGCCTATAATGGCTGTAAATGGTATGAGGGATGTTTAGTTGTAGGTGTGCAAGGTAAGTACGGGCTCAGTTTAATGGTTACTCAGGAATTTTATCATGGAGAATTGTCCCAATTTTCCTGAGTAACTATTACTTCATTTTATCTGAACCATCTGAAGTCTCAGATGTTTGGAGGAATTCACCAGCAGAAAATTCAAGTTCATGGGAAATTCGTCAGGTGGATGTTACAATGGGAATTCTGTAAGATCCTTGTGTGAACTTGATCTTAACTGGATCAATGACTGTCTGGTCATTGGAAAATCTGCCTCATTGTTTCAGTGTCCTTTCAGCCAGTCTTCAGCCAACTTGATTTACCATTCAGACTTGGAAATATATCACCATTTCTTCCATGTCATTGGGTCAAAATCTTCAAACTCCATCCCTAATGGCATTACGGGTGCGGCCACAGCAAATGGTCTGTAGCAGTACAAGATGACAGTTCACCACCACCTTCTCAAGGGCAACTAAGAATGTATAATAAATGCTGGCCCAGCCAGCAATGTCCATGCTCCATGAATAAGTAAAAACACACATAAAAACACATGAGATATGTGACCCAGCATACAGCCAGCTCAAAAGCTGTGAGACAGTCCTGATGAATGCGGGAATGTTGACCCAACAGTCCTACAATTAAGGGTCTATAGGTGTGAGACTGGAAAAGACAGCATCCAAGGAGCAGGTAAGTCAGCGTTTCAGGCCAAAACCCTTTGTCAGGATGGGACGGAGGGAGGTGAGTCCAGAAATAAATAGAGGGAGGGGTTTGAGGCTGGGAAGGGTAGGAGAGATGGTGATAGGTGGATGCAGTTAGAGGCTTATTTTCATTGGTCCATGGTAAGGATAAAGCAGATAGGTGAGTAGGAAGGTGGACAGGTTAGGGCAGGTCAGGAGGGGGAGGACTCAGCTTGGGATAAGGCTGGGGGTGGAGGGATTTTGAAACTGGTGAAGTCAATGTTAAGGCCATTGGGCCGTAAGCTCCCAAGGCAAAAAGTCAGGTGTTGTTCTTCCAGTTAATGTTTGGCCTCATCTGACAGTGGAGGAGGCCAAGAATAGACATGTTTTCAGGGCAGTGGGAGGGGGAATTAAAATGGATGGCAACTGGAAGATCAAGTTGGTTGATTCATTCAGAGTGCAGACAGTTCATGAACCTATCCCCGAGTCCATGTTTGGTCTCCCCAATATAGAGGAGACCCCCCACATCAAGAGCAATGGATGCTATAGATCAGATTGGATGGAGTGCGGGTGAATCCCTGCCAGATCTGAAAGGATTGTTTGGGCCCTTGGATGGAGGTGAGAGGGGGAGGTGTAGGGGCAGGTGTTGCACCTCTTGCGGTTGCATGGAAAGGTACCAGATGTGGTTGCAGGAATTGGTGGGGAGTGTAGAGCTGATGAGGGAGTCACAGAATGAACAGTTCATGCAGAAAGTGGACAGGATGGGAAGGGAAATATCGTTTTGGTGTAGGGTCTGACTGTAGGCAACTCAAAATCCCTCCACCCCAGCCTTATCGCATACTCAGACCTCCACCACTTGTCCTGACCTAACTTATCCATCTTCCTACTCATCTATCCGCTCCACCCTTTCCACGGACCAATCACAATAACCCCCCACCTACACCCACCTATCACCATCTCTCCTACCCTTCCCCCAGTCCCCCCCTATTTATTTCTCATCTCCCCTCCCCCTACCAGATCCTGAAGAAGTGTTTTGGCCCGAAACATTGACTTACCTTGCATGCTGTCTGACTTGCTGTGCTTTTCCAGCATCACACCTATAGACTCTGGCTTCCAGCATCTGCAGCCTTTATTGTCTCCATTCCTATAATTAAATTGTGTGTACATTACAATTCAGGTCCTCCTCTCCCCTTTATACGTTTAGTGTCAACTATGTAAAAATAAGTTTACAAGCAGGATTTACAAAAATCCACATAAAGTCATGTTGCCTGTGAAGATTGTGGGAGCCAAGATGATCAATGATTTTATAGAAGAATTTGATAAACACGCCAGGGAAATAAACTTGTAGAGCAGGGGAATGGGACCGACTGGATTGCATGGTGGGCTTTATGACCATCTCCTGTGATATAATGACACTACAATATTATGATTCTAGATAAAGGAGAAACATAGCAGTACATCCTTTTTAAAGTAACATATTTTGATTGCACAAATGCAAATATCAGTAGATGTTTCTTCTTCAAATGTTCATAACCCATGTCAAATCTTGTCCTTAAAAATGTTACTTGGTTGGAATTTCATTACTGCTGTATGAATAAAAGTTTGCTGGGGCAATAATTTATCAATCCTTATGACTATGGCTCAACAGCTGCATTTTACACAAGATACAAATTTACCATCAAATTATGTAGACAGATCAGAATTGTTTGCGTTATTCCTCTAGGTGCTGTACCTGGTTTTTTTATTTCAATCTCTATGTTATAATGTTGATATACTGGGCAGAAGCTTTGCATTAGAAATCATTTCATTTTAGCTGCCCATTTCACTTTTTTCTCCTCTTTCCTTGAAAGCACAAGCCCAACCTGAGTACAGTTCAATGAGTGATGACAGGTTTCAACTGCTTGCCTGGATGGTAAGTTTCAGCTGCCTACTCAACCACAGGGCATCTGGTGCACAGCTACCCATTCAAAGACAAAGAAAATTCTCTTCTCCATGGATACCTATTCATTCACTTTGCAGTGAAAGATTTTTTTTGAGAAATTGTTCATGGAATGTGACCATTAGTGATTGGCCAGAGGACTGTTAGGTATCAACCACATTCTCTAGCATCTAGAGTCACATATGGACCAAAACAGATAAGGATGCCAGATTTTATTCAATATAAAGAGTGTTGTTATAGCAGACAGGTTTTTGCAACAATTGACAGTGATTACAGAGAACATAGAACAGACAACAGTACAGCACAGGAACGGGCCTTATGGCCCATAATGTTGTGCCAAACATGACATCGAATTAAACTATTCCCTTCTGCCTGCCCTTCGTCCATATCCCTCCATTCCTTGCAAATTCATGTGCTTATCTAAAAGTCCCTTAAACACATCTATCATATTGGACTCCACCATCACTCCAATAACATTCCACACTCCTACCATTCTCTGTGTAAAAATCTTGCCCCGCATATCTCCTTTGAACTTTTTCCTCTAACCTTAAATGCATGCACGCTAGTATTTCAACTCTGGGAGAAAAGATTCTGACCGTCAACCCTATCTCTGCACCTCATAGTTTTATACACTTCTATCAAGTTTTCCCGCAGACTCCGTGCTCCAGTGAAAACCCAAGTTCTTCTAGCCTATCCTTATAGCTCTTTCTCTCTAATCCAGGCAGCATCCTTGTAAAAGAGACAACAAGCATGGGGCTGGATGAACACAGCAGGTCAAGCAGCATCATAGGAGCAGGAAAACTTGACGTTTCGGGCCTAGACCCTTCATCAGCATCCTGGTAAACCTCTTCTGCACCCTCTCCAAAGCCTCCAAATCCGACCGATGATGTGGCAACCAGAAATGAACACAATACTCTTAAGTGTGGCCTAACCAAAGTCTTATAAAGCTGCAACATGACATTCTGACTCTTGTACTCAATTTCCTGACCAATAAATGCAGGCATGGCATATACCTTCTTTACCACTCTATCTACTTGATTTGCCACTTTCAGAGAGCTTTAGATTTGAATCCCAAGATGTTTCTGTACATTTAGGGTCCCGTCATTAACTGTATATTTTTCCTTACCACTTGATCTTCCAAAGTGCACTGCCTCACACTTTCCTGGGTTAAACTCCATCTGCCATTTCTTTGACCATACCTGAAACTGATCTATATCTCACTGTCTCCTTTGATAGCCCTCTACCCTATCCACAACTCAACTGATTTTTGTACCGTTTGCAAACTTACTATCCCGCCCAACTACATTTTCATCCAAGTCATTTATATATATATATATTCTATATATATATATATATATATCACAAACAGCAGAGGTCCAAAGTATGGATCCCTCCAGAACACCACTAGTCACGGACCTCCAGCCTGGCAAACACCCTTCCACCACTACCCTCTGCCTTCTATGGGTAAGCCAATTCTGAATCCACGCGGCCAAGTCATCATGAATCCCATGCAATTAATCTTCTGGATAAGCCGACCATGCGGGACCTTATTGAAAGCCTTCCTAAAATCCATGTGCGCAGCATCCACTGCTCTACCCTGATCGATCACCTCTGTCACCTTCTCAAAAAATTCAATCAAGTTGGTAATCTATAACCTGCCCAGCAAAAAGCCGTGCTGACTGTCCCTAATTAGGCCATGCTTTCCCAAATGCGTGCATCCCTAAGAATTCTCTTCAGTAGCTTCCCAACCACTGATGTGAGACTCACTGGTCTATAGTTTGCTGGGTTATCCCTATTTTCCTTCTTGAACAGAGGAAAAACATTAGCTATTCACCGGGTCCAGACAGAGTGCCATTTTTTTGCCAATAGATCAGCTCTTTATTAAACTCATATTTCATCATTTACTGAGGTAGGATTTGTACACGTGACACAAAACACTAAACCAGGGTTCTAGATTACTAGTGCAGACAGTCTAATGACTTCGCCATGATAGCACCAAGTCCCTTAGACAGGTCATTTCTCTCCAGATCAGGATGTTGAAATCTGTTGCAATGCAGTTGACGTTTCAGCTGAAACTAATTCACTCAGCACAGAAAGGGAAGCAAGAGAGAACTGTGAGATTTTATTTGTAAAAAATAGACTGAGATAATAATTAGTGCTTATAGTTGTCATATATTGTTGTACTAGCCATTGGTGGCTTGTGGTTGGGTTGGAGTATTTTGCAACCCTCCTTCCCGCTATTTCAAATGAGCCAATCAAACAAATTCATTAAAATTGGGGCTGACATCCCCTCAAAGGCACCACAGCAAGAATTGAGATAACAAAGGAAACTTAAAAATGTAAGTAATGGTATAATTTTGAGGGATGGTGCCCCTCTGGTTCTCAATGGTTACAGGAGGCTCAAAGCTGTGGGTGGACATTTAGTGCTCCCCCTGTAAGACCACCCAGATGTGGATATAACCATGAAAGAGGGTCAGAGCTTTAGCTGCAACAGCCCCCTCCATGGCACTCTGCCTGGAACTGTTAATGGTTACCTTGACCTAGCCCCATATGGAGACTGGCACTGTAACAAGAGGCTAAATCACACACTTACAAATTTAAATTAAAATGTTGTTTTTGGAGGATTTCTCCTTTCTGACATTTTCACATGAACAAATGAAACAAAATTAATGCAAATAGAACCTAGCAGGAACTGCGATGAAAATTCTGAATGAAACTTGCTAAATTTAAAACATACTTTTGTGGGGAAATAATGCACTCCAGCCCCTGTTGGTTAAGGAAGGCCTGGAGTGTAGCGGTGTAGTGTTTGGCAGCACAGTGGCCCAGTGGTTAACAGTGCTGCCTCGCAGTGCCAGGGACCCGCATTCGATTCTACCCTTGGGTGACTGTCTGTATGGAGTTTGCACATTGTCCCCGTGTCTGCGTGGGTTTCCTTCGGATTCTCGGGTTTCCTCCCACAGTCCAAAGATGTGCAGGTTAGGTAGATTGGCCATGCTTACTTGGCTGTAGTGTTCAGGGATGTGGAGCTTAGGTGGGTTATAGGGGGATGGGTCAGTTTGGACATGTTAGGCCGAAGGGATTCTATGACTGTGTGGTCTCTCCCAAATGCAACAACAAAAAAGAGGCAGAGAGTTGGGCATAACAGCCCTCTCCAGGCCCACCTCCTTGATCTGTTAAGGACCACCTTGTCCAAGCTCACTAGCAGACTCATGAGAATGTCCTCAATCCTCCTTTCTAATCTATTAAAGGAAAACATTAATCAGGTTAACCAGCCCCGGTGAGGCATTGTAAGATATGCAAAATTTAGCAGTGAATGGCAACTTACAAAAGTAGAGTGGAAACTCTCCAAAATAATATTGTTTGGGGTGATGCTGCACCCCAGGTCCTGTGGTGCTCACTGATCTCAAAAGGCTTCTATTGTGCTAAAGGACCCAGCATGCACCTTCTCAATAGAAACCCAGGTGTGGACATAACTGCAGAAGAGGGCCAGGCAGCCAAGTACTAAAGTCCTCATTTCTAATCCTTGAAATAAACATTAATGAAGTTAAACAGTCTCAACCTTCCCTTTTCCAGGTGGTTCCCTAATCAACCTGCTCAGAGTTGTATTACACACTTCTGGGCAGATAGGTCTTGAACCTGGGTCTGCTAACACAGAGATAGGGACACTACCACTGCACCACACAAGCTAGAGTTAATATGTTTGTTTTCATTGTGACTAAATCCTAAACTGCCTCTTCACACCAAAAAAACTGTGGGACGTCATCAGTTTGGGTGCAGTTTAATACAGATTCAACATGAACTCGTCGGGAACCATCACCTCATACAATGATAGTGTATAATGTGCAATCATAATAGAGTTTTGTTGGTCATACAACAATAATCTACAATGATGCCACAACATTACAGTGTCTGACAAGTAATTAGTAGCAATGATTCCTCCTTCAATTCCAAACTGATCAACCTTAAGAGTTCTTTGGGTTACCATTAAAGCTAAAGGACATCTGACTGTCACAAGAACTCTAACCTCTGGGGGATCAGATTCTAATTTTATACCATTCAGCTACCTTGGACATCACATGCTCATAAAAATATTCTACCAACCTGATTCCTGAGTGATCTGCTACTGTCATGTCATAATCTCTTCAATTCCATTTACAAGTTGCTTCGGACTATAGATTTATTTTACTTTGGATTGCCTTACAAACCGTTTGATTATAACCTGAAGGAAAAGTGAAACCATGTGGTATTCAAACATGAGGTACACAACTGCAGTGGCCACAACATCAAAACATGTGCAATTAGTTGTAATATCCAACCCCAACCCTGTTTCTAGAAGTTGAGAACAGCCAGAATGACCGGAAGACTGGTTGGACATCCTTCCAAGTTAGCCAATCCTTCAAGGGTCACTCTGGGGTCTTTAGGAATAAAAGACTGATTTCCAGGTCACTGATAAAAGCAAGCCAGGGAGAAAAATCATAAGAATATTAAAAACTATTTTGATTAGCTGTTTTTTGACTAGTTCTTTCTTTCTCATTTTAAAAATATTGGAGATTGGTACAAAGATTGTTTACTGATTCATTCAATAGTCCACAGTATATTTACTTTCCAATTAGTTTGGGAAGGCAAAGCTACTGTGAGGATGAAAGAGTTGGATGACTAATCTCACAGGAGTTGGGCTGGGTGTGGTCGGAGTAAAGAGCTCTTGTGGTGCGATGCCCAGGAATTTATCAAAACAAAATTGAAAGCCCTAAGCCCCTGTCACCACTGACCACATAAAGCAGAAGTCCCAACCTCACTCACATGTCCTATGACACCTACAACCCAGCCTTCCTGTTCTATCTATATCCTCTTATCCACTCAGACACAATCCCTGTCTAGTTATCTCTCTCCATGGCATTTTTAACATGAACAAATTACATTGTTCAATAAAGCCTGAAAACTTGCTGAGTTCCAGAAAAAGAAACCAATTGAGGAGAGGGGCGACAGTGATTGATGTCACCTTGATTATGTTACACAGATTTTATTCTGTCATCATGGTCTCAAGTATAAGACAATAAAAATGCACGTTGGAAGAATTCCTTCTGAAATTATTTTTAGAAGTGAATAAAGATTAAAATGTGGACAACATAAGGACTGATTCACTGACTGGCCAGTTGACAGCACCTATCCGGTGACAACAGCCCTATCCAGACCTACTACTAATGAGATAAAGGCAGTCTCATTTGGGTCCTTATGGAAAACAATGTAAAGTTAGCAGGCAAAATTCTAACTACATAAGTTCACATAGAAAATACAGCATAGAAGCAGGCTGTTCAGCCCAACTAGCCTATGCCATTGTTCATCCTTCACACAAACATCATCCCCATTTGTTCTAATCTAACTTTGCCATTGCAACCATCTCCCTCCTCCCTCATCTGATGGTGCAGTTCCTCATTAAAGGCATCCATACTCACTTTAATCCCAAGGTAATGAATTCCATATTCTCACTGCTCTGAGTAAGGAAGTTTCTCGAGACTTCTATGTTAGATTTCATAGAATCATTGAATCCCTACAGTGTGGAAACAGGCCATTCGGCCCAACAAGTCCACACTCCCCTGCCCCCTGAAGGGTATCCCACCCAGACCCATTCCCCTACCCCTGCATCTCTCATGTCTAACCCACCTAACCTAAACTCCCTGGACAATATGATGAATTCTTGGTGATTACTTTATATTAATAGCCTCTATATAATACACTCTTTCCCACAATTATCTTCACTCTATCAAACCTTTCATGATTGTAAAGATATCTATGAAGATATCTCCCAGCCTTCTGTATCAAGAGAAAATAGACCTTCCCTGTCAGTTTGTTTCGGATATACCCACACATTTCAGGTATTATTTTTGTAAATCTACTCTGCACTCTGTCCGGTTCCTCTATATCCTTTATATGAAAAGGTGACCAGAACTACATGCAGTATTTTGTGGTTAAGTGGTACAGTGGTTAAGTACTAAGTGGTCTAATCTACCTAATGATAGAACATTTCTGTGCATGCATACAGGAAAGCATGCACAGTGGTCTGCAAGTGAGTCAGTTAAATTAAACTTCAGGGAAAAAAGAATATACAGGTTGTAAAATGAGAAGCAATTCAAATAAAGGGACTCCCCTCATGCCAGCCATCACTTCAGTGGTAAACTTCACAGGATTACCAGAGAAGTAAGATCCCTCAACAGACGCTCAACCCCCGAGTTTCGCAAGGCACGCATTGGATTGCTCCGGAACTCGATAAACATAGCATTTCGATCTGGCTGGAGACCAGGTACTGATACCATCTACTGGATGTAGTCCCAAATCTCTTGAATTCAAAGACCTCACTCCAATGGTGCCCTGCTACTTTCATGTGAATGTACATCTGGTGCTGCTTTTCATTAGCAGAAACTTGACCTTACACTCAAAATATATAACTTACTGTGGTCGAACACTGAACCCATTTTGTCGTTAGTGGATAGTTTGTCAGAATTACATCTAATCTCCCATCAGATAATAGCCCCATCAGTCACTTTTTATGACAAGGTTTATTCATGAAACAAATTGTTTACAGAAGTAAGCAGTCTATTTAAATTACTACAAACTACAACTGTCTGGGGTTAGATCGCAAAAGCGAAATAACAATCACTTCTGTTCATTTCCACGTTTCAGTGGAACTAGAAAAAAAACCCCACTTTGTACTAAAATAGTTATCAACTTGTTCTTCAGCAAGTACAGAACGCAGTTTTAGAAGAAACAATAGATGTATATTCCCACAAAATCTCTAATTCATTTTCACTCAAAAGCCCTTTTCCAAGGCAGTTCCAGTGTTTGATAGGCATCCTCGGAGAAAAAGGTACTACACACCTAATATTCAGATCTCACACTCAGAAAGGTGGGCATGCTGGATGTGTTGTTCACGTACTTTCCCTTTAATCTTTAAGACCCCATGTGCTACATGCGTACGATGTTACAGCCCTGTCTGTCAAGCAGACTGCTATATGTCTGTGAGCTCCGCACACTTAAACCAGATGGTTTGCTGCAATGTCATCTTCATAATTTAAACTGTGTCTTACTGTTCTAAATAAACTAACCCATGGAGTTAATCCATCTCTGATGAGGATTTGATTATTAAACCATTGTTACTAACATGACAGGGTGTTTGGTGAGAATTGCCAATAAACGTTGGCTGTGTTATGGATATTGCTGCAATCTGATTTCAGATTTCTGGTTTAAAACGTTAGCCTTCCGTATTAGATTGAATTTGTACATCTGCTTGTACATTCTGTTCAATAAAATCTATAATGTTAACTGCCACTTGCAAATAATATAGAAAAATGCACCAAGGTGCTTCAGAAAAGGCCTAATCAAATCGAAATGGTTAACAAGGCAGGAAGGTCAGAGTGGTAACTGAACATTTGTTTAAAAATCCCAGTTTAAAGAAAGACTTTAAGTTAGAGAGGGAATTGAAGAAGTGGAAGAGTGGGGATTGTAGAGTATGGCATCTCAAAAGGTCTCATTCAGAGATCCACTGGCAATGCCTTAGTCTAAATTTTCTGATTGGCATTACTTTAGCAAAACCATTAAACCACTAAAAATAAATGAGTTAATGCTAACATTAAAAATAAACATTCATTAGCAAAATTAAGTAGTTGGCTCCAACAGTATTTAAATGATTACCAACCTACAGTTTGAAAACAATATTTTAAAATCAATTTAAAATGAGCATTGCAACATGAGCAAAATCTATCTATCCTTCATCCTTTATGCCCTGCTACATGACACCCTTTTCTGTGGTGTTTGCTGCTAAAGAAAGCATGTCTATAGAAGGATTAAACTCACTTTGAAACTATGTTTAGATTTACTGACTGACTGCAACAGTTTTAAATAATCAAAATATACACCATCATTGCAAATCTTATTTTCGATAGGAAGTTGTAGAAATGTGTAATGCTCACTTTCCCTTACAACTAGCTTTAATTACATTTTCAGGTAGAATTCAATTTAATTCACCACCCATCACTACTTCACTTAAATGTACCACAGCTTCTAACACCTAACATAAACTTCAGCCCACATGCCAAAAAGAAGTTATTAAAACATATTTGTTAAATACTCATTAAATACTACACCTGGATGGAACACTGACATTAAAGTTTAATTTACATTTTAAATCATATCAAAATTGTCATCATCATAAATCACCATAAAGTGTTTCAAGTTACACTAGCAATATCATTAATAGAAATCTTTTGCGCAGCTCCAAAATCTTTACTTTCTTGCATTAGCTGTCCACAGTATTGTCCCTTTCTTATTCATTTTTCTTGCTTCATCTCTTTGTTTTTCTCACTCTATCTGAATGGTAATTATGTCCACACCATCCTTTAAACATCAAGTATATTGGGGAAGCGACACACATTTATTACAGATCAGAAGTCCACTATTTATCATATAACAGTATTATTCTCATCTGAGATGAAGGGAGGGTGACTGTGTGTTGTATTCACCTACAACAAAAGAAGGAACATATGCAATTTGAAATAACATAAGGGATGGCTGCTTCTGAGCAGATTGATCCATTGTCTCTCTGGGGGTGTTTCATTCTAACATTGACATGAACACCTCATGTTGCTTTGTTGAGATGCCGCAAATCTATTGGATGTTTGAAACTTCATAGGTCCTGCTTGATTGACAGCTGTGGCTGTCTGATCTCTGTTTTCAATGTTACATTATTTATTTAGACAAGCTTAAGACATTTCGAGTGCTTGCAATTTCACCTGTTCAAACTTGAGAAGTTCTGAAGGATGAATTTTTTCTTGAGCTGTCGTAAAACGGTTTTGAAACACAATGGAAAGTTATTTATGAATATCTTCTTTAAATAATGTTTTCTCTTCCCATTGCAACAGTCACTATAGGCTCCATTGGTTCTCTGCACTGTATAGGGGAGAATTGGCTTATACATTCCATAACTGGAATGAAGACCCATCAGGGTATTTGGGAGGCATTGCCTGGTATGGGGGGAAGGAAGATGAGAAAGTCTTCTTAACTTGCCTCTTTGATAAGTTGTCTCAAATAGATTATGGTTCATGGTAGTTCTAAGTCACTGCAAACCACAACTCTTTAAAAGCTGGCCTGATTCCATGAAAATAGTGTTGGATTGCGCAAGGGTATTGGCTGGGTTTGGGGTGCTCAGTGTGGGCTCACAAAGTGAACTTCAAAAGGTACTACTGACAATTGGAAATCCTAGGAATGGAGTTCATGACCTTGTAGTTGGGAGTTGCCCATCATCATTAAAGGATTCTCAAGCTATCCTGACTCAGCAAAGATTCAGACCAATGTCTCAAATGTATACAACTGAATGGAAAGCTGAGCAGAGCAGGTGTACTCCTATACTGCGCTACCCCATCAATCGGCATCCCACTACCCCTCACCAGCTACAGCCACCATTCCCTCCATTGCGCACTGCTTCTTTCCTATCTCAATCACCCCCTCTCTTCTCTGTCACTATCAGTCCTTCCCTAATTTCATCACTTGCCTGAGAACTACTGTTGGGATTACAGCAGTGTGATTTTTAACCCCACCCTCACAATCTCATGATTTAAGTATCAGGTTGCAAAATAAATCAGATTATGAAAATGGAGGCACTCAAAATTCTAGGCCTCTCTCACTTTCTTTAGTTAGGTGTGAAGGTGGTAGCTATTTCTTCACTATATTTTCAATGGCTTTAGCCACTGCCCTTTTGTTTGTCTCTTTTTGGAATGCCTTTCAGCCACATCATATTGGTCAGTCCTATTCTCATGTACAAAAGCTAAATGCTGACCTTACTGGAAATCTGAGATAAAAACAGAAAATGTTGACAATATTCAGCAGCGCTGGCAGAAGCTTTGCAAATCCAGTGAGTGTTGGCACCCCAAGAAAACCTGTCTTCACAGTTTTAGTATTCAATTGGGAATACAGATTCTTACCATCTCAGTTTAGTTTGGTACAGTGGCCACTGTAGGTAGCAATCAAAAACAATTGATAATTTTATTTTAAAACAATCTGAAAAACTGCAAATGCTTAGGAAGGGTCACTCAACCTGAAACGTTAATTGATTTCTCTCCAGACATGCTGCCAGACCTGCTGAGTTTTTCCAGGAATTTCTGTTTTGCTTTCTGATATTTTTGCTTCCTCATCCAAGGAATCTGATTTCAGTTGAAATGTTCAAGCTGCTGTGTGGCTAAGATCACCAAACTCAATGCAAACCAAGTGTCTCTGGCACATTCCTGATGATCAGTAAAAGGCTTGGGTATCATATCACATGATACATGTTCTGGTCCAGCCATTGCAAATGCTAATGAGCAGATTTAGCTTCTCTGAGAACATACTGAGTTTATTCTATTGTCACACTTTGTGTACACATTTTATTAATTGTGTGGAAATTTTTCTATGGATAGATTGGGACATCCTCTATTCGAGGCATTCCCACTGCCAAGACCTCATGGTGAGGTTGGGAATGGTAGCAAACATTTAAAATTCACATTACTGGAGGACAGAACTGAATGAGCCCCTCCCAGAATGCAACACAACTTTCAAAGGGAGGGTGAGGTGGGGAAGGAATAGTGAGAGGGAAGAGAGGGAAAAGTGTTTGCCTTCAATTGAGGGCCTGTTAAACTCCTTGAGGAACATATTAAAGACAAGAGGGTAATTTACAATTTGTAAATTTCTAAGTCTGGACAGTCAGGTGCATGTTATTATTTGGCTTTTTTGATTTGATTTGTTATTGTCGTATGTACCGAGGTACAGTTCAATTCAGAGATAAGGGGTTTTTATTTAGATACTTTCTGATGAACTTGTTCAGACATCCATGGATCAGGTGGCACTCAAACCTGGGCTCTTGGCTCAGATTAAAGTTAAGTCACAAGACCGTGAAGGTCTTTTTAAGTGGAGAAAATGTGGGACCTGGTGTTTCTTGCATCAGATCCTGAGGCTGATTTCTCTGTTTGGACATTCTTCTTCGCTTGGAAGCTGCTGCTCCTATAACATTACCTCCTCTCTCCAAAATAGTGTCAGACCCATCATAGACGCTGTTTGTCTTGGCCATTTGTGGTCTACAGTTAACCCCACCTCTGGTCACACTCAGCACTGCTAATTGGATTCAAAGATTGCCTCTGACCCAATTAGAATGCAGATGTGGCATTCTTGGATGTTTGGACCGGAAATAGAAAATTAAGCCACTAATGTTGGCTCTACACGCCCCGATCACGGATAGCAAACTAACACAGAGTAAAGCCCCTTGTGCTTTCTCTAACAATACTAATTAATAATCACTTCTGTAAGCTATTCTATACTCCACCAACACTACGTCATCTCAATTCAGGATTTACAATGCTATGGCACTTCTTTCAAGAAAATTGCTAATTTAGTGTTAATTTATGGTAAACAAGCCAAATGTCGTTCTTAAGAACCAACTTAAGAAGGTCTTTTTGATACTTGCACTTCAAGCATGAGTAGTTAAAACAAATGCAGAGGTTTTGCAAATGTTTGCATTTTCAATTTTTCATGTGAATTGTGTGCAATTTAAATGTGTAGAATAAAAAGGGCAAATTTATTCAGAGTTTGGTAATTATAAGTGTTTCCCATACCCACAGATCTCTGGATTGACATGGCTCAAAGACATCCTCACCAAGTGGAAACTTATATCCTCTCATTCTTGAACTGAATATGAAGGACAATCTTCTGGATAAGAAACAATCATTTAATCCACTGCACTAACCAGTTCTTTAGCCAAAGACCTGCTTTCTGATATACACATAATCAATATCTATAAAACTTTCAACTTTAGAAAAAGATGACTTTGTTATGGTTGACACAAATGATAATATCCCCTTGAGTATCAACCTGCAACTGCTAGCTTTCAGGTAAAATAAATGGTTATAAAATAGCCTGTAAGACATCTTGAACTTAATCTTATCAGCCTTTTATTCCACCCTACATATTTGCCCATTCTAGTTTTGTCCTGTCACATTGAAGAGCTCTCAGTTATTAATCTAGAATGGTGCATGCTATTCTAATTTTTAACCCCTGTTTCAGTTTGATTTTGAGTTACAGTCCACCCTGGGAAGAAAATAATGGTTGGTTGTGGTCTTCCCTTGTTCTGTGATTTGTATGCTCTGGAATTGCGCATGGGAAGGCAAGGAAAAATCTGTCTGCGTCTTCCATCGGTATTGACACTTTAAGATCTGAACACAAGGAAATTATTCAGGTGCAAGTGTGTTCCTCTGCATTAGCTATCTCTCTGCCTCATTGACCTCTTTCTCTTTACCTCTGTTCTGATGTTGCCAACTGCTGTGTGGGAAATCTAAAGCCAAGCATTACCTTTATCATGAAACATCCCCTCTGGTATTCTCAGACTAACTAAAACTTTCTCAACAGGAGCTCTTCCACACTCCCAAGGATCCAATGAATTTGGGGAGTTGCTTGTATATTGCGCAGCCATCGTAATGATAACTATACACCTTTTGTAAATTCCTTTCTTCAGAATGTGGAAGCTTATTTTCTTGAAAACTTCCACGTCAACTATAGAAGCATTGGAATATAAGCAGCAATGTATTTTTTTTATTTATTGATTCTTGTAAGGTTTTATTTTCTATTCTGGTCCCTAAAGATTCTCCTTCTCAAGTCTCTCTTCATGGGGAGCTTGGACACTAAGTTTGAAGATATGAATGAGCGACAGAATAAAGTATGTGACATACTTCCCGCTAGCTAGCGAGGGGATAGCTGATTTGTAGACCCAGTAATGACAGTAATGAGACGAAGATCAAACACACCATCTACAATGGAATTGAACCTTGAACACAGTCAAGAAGATTATAATGAAACAAGCCAGGAATTGAAATCTTTCAGTCGGATACATCCCCGTCTGAGACTTGAACTCTCCTGACAACACTTCCGCAACAACGAAATTATTCTTATCAATTAAAGCACACACCTTCTTGCAACAAGTCATCTGTTCGTTTCTCTCACTATTTCTTATGGGACTTTGCTGTCTCCAAATTAGCTGTTGTGTCTTCTGACATGTTAAGAGGGACCACACTTCAAAATTCATTGGTTGCATAATGCTTTAGCTATCCTGATGTCATAAGGAAGCTATATAAATACAAGATTATTTTCTTTTCCGCTGACCTTTGTTCATGAGAGAGTTGGCTCATTTCTTACCACATTACAATGGATGCCTTTCACATCTACCTTCCAATCAGACATTTCCTTTCGTGTATCAATCACATATACTATAACTCCATTCACATTTCAGTGTGCTGCTAGACATAGATCATTATTTCGTTTGATTTCAACATGCTGAGTAACATCCCCCAGCCCCGAACCACACTCCGCCCTCAAATGAAATTTTGATTCTTCCATTCATAAGGAGTAAAAAGAACTTATCTGGATCCCGCCTGTCCCCATACTTTGTAGAAATTGCTCTGTGCTATTGTTCCTGCACTCCAAATAACACTGGTTAGAATGGAAACTTCTCAGTTAACACTTGCAACAAGCAGGAAAATGCCTCAATTGGTTAAACCATTCATTGACCTTGAATGGCACATAGGCCAATTGAGTAACTATGGCAACTTCACATGCTTTGAGAGCTGCTCTTGTGCCCGTGAAGTGAATGTAAATGTTAAATACAACAATGCAAGTTGCATTGTTAATTTAGAGTTGAGACCCCAGAGTCATACTCTAGGCAATTGCCAAGAGTTCGCCAACCATGCCTCCAAGTAATGGCTTATTATGAACTAGTAGGTAGCCATCACATATACAGGAGTTGAATTTAACCCCCAAAGGGCTTCAGAAAGGCAAGGCAAGTTCAAACTATACCCTCAGGCCAAAGTTTGAAGCCTGAAAAATTTTAACTTGCGCGTTTTGTCTATGTTTCCAGTCAGTTGCACACCCAGGATGGGATGGAAGTGGCAACTGATTGCCAGACATGAGCAGAAGGGCATTCTGCCTGAGGGTTGAGTACTAGGCAAGGCTTACCAATGAGCAGATGAGATAGGCGGGGAAGGAAGGGTGAAAAATCAGACACATCGGGAGGCTCAATCCAGATTTCCTTTGTGGGGCCTGCTGGAGTACACCTGCTCCTTCTGGTTTTGCAAATGACGTTTTTTTTTTAATTTACCTTTTCGGGTTTTCTCGATCACACATTGCTTCACATGATGAAAATATCAGTGCACCTTTCCCACTCTGACAAGTAATAAAATGTCATTAAAATTCCACAAAAACATCAATTTGTGATCATGCACGACTCTCCACTTTGCCTCCTATGAGGAGTTAAACTGGTAACCAATGGAATCGGGTTGTAAGATACAATGTTCAGTTTTAAAAGAACATCCTGCGCCCCCATTTCATTGCATCAAGGTAAGGAAGGGTTAAAGTAAGTCCTGCTATTGGAATCAACGATATTCAAAAATGTCAGCTTTGAATATTATTGCCCAGATTCCCCTCCAGATCAATGTATGCATACAAAGATACAAATTAGGAATTGCAGTAGTCTATTTAGCCCCTCGATTCTGCTCTGCTGCTGATAAGGTCATGGCTGGTCTGCATACAGACTCTACACTTCTGTCTACTCCTGTATTCGCTGACATCCTCATTCTCATAAGGCTGTGGTCCCTGAATCATTCTGATACTTTGGGGAAATTCATTTCCACCATTTCTTCTTCTCAGTTTTAGCATAAGTTAATGATACCAAGTGCAAAAGGATGCCTACATAAAGCCTTTAGCAGAAGATTATCTCAATCTTGATAAATAGAATGTATTTATTCCATATTACTTAATAGCTAGTTACATTACATCTGAGCTACATGATAGTTTTGTATCAGATGTCTGAACCTAAGGATAAGTACACACTACTGCTACTGAAATATTTTGATATACACAACAAAACTAGACAGGGCATTGGTTAACCCCTCTCAGGAGCAGTCCTTTGTGTCCTAATGGGAAGAGATTATCTCATGATCTCATACAGCACTTGTCAGTCAAGATGTTATTTAGCTCAGACTTAAAAATCTCAGTGCTCCTGCCTCCTCTGGTCTCGGGGGAAGAGAATTCCACACACCAAGAGCTGTCTGAGAGAGAGAAAAAAATTCTCCTAATTTCTATTGTAATATTAATGAGACAAAGGCCTTCACTGTCTGCTATTTATCCGCATTGCTGGGAGTGAATTATGGCAGTTAAGAACGAGTATGGCAGCTATGACTCTGTAGGAGATAACAAGCATGGGGCTGGATGAACACAGCAGGTCAAGCAGCATCACAGGAGCAGGAAAACTTGACGTTTCGGGCCTATTTCTGATGAAGGGTTTAGGCCCGAAACGTCAAGTTTTCCTGCCCCTATGATGCTGCTTGACCTGCTGTGTTCATCCAGCCCCACACCTTGTTATCTCGGATTCTCCA
>JAHRHZ010000043.1:29330583-29354163 GCA_024137785.1 Ginglymostoma cirratum
CCTGCCCCTATGATGCTGCTTGACCTGCTGTGTTCATCCAGCCCCACACCTTGTTATCTCGGATTCTCCAGCATCTGCAGTACCTTTTATCTCTTTATCAGTGTAAATTAGCTGCTCTGCATCTCTTGGTGCTTACGATTTGTATCACTAACACTATAATTTAAGAAAAAGAAAGAATTGTGGAGGTTGGAAATCAGAAACACAAAGAAATTTCTGGAAAAGCTCCGCAGGTCTGGCTGCATCTGTGGAGAGAAATCCGAGTTAATGTTTTGGATCCAGTGACCTTTCTTCAGAACTCCAACATAAATATTTCTCTCATTCAGCAAAGTCAGTGAAAATGCCCAGAACAAGCTTGACAGGATGGGTTGGGACTGACAGAATGAATTACAACTAGTCATCAGAGAGTTTTTGTCACACTTCAGAATTCTATGAATTGCATTACTTAGCTATTGGACATTAACGAAACTATTACACTAATGCTTACTAAGCAGAATATGTTGACAATATAAAGCTGACTTGATTCAAACTAGATTCTGGAGCATTTTCAGCTTTACAGTGAGTGAATCCCACTTAGAATTTTTTAACCAAACTACCTTTAGTTGTGGAAGCTTCATCATCATAATGAGTGTGGTGATTCAAAAGCTGATCACCACGATAAATGCAGAATTGTGCACTTGTTGAAAATAAATTATAAAAGCATTCTCAACATATCACCAGTGCATTGACTGGCTGTACCTTGTAATCACTTATTCATAGGTCTTGGAAAGGTATCACGATGTTCCGACATCAGGGTCACATTAGACTTCTTGCATAATGTTTGAATGATACACCCATTCATAGGACTATCTACTTAAATGATATTAACCAAATGTTATGAATAGATAAGGAGCTGAGAGTGACACTCCAGTTTTTAACCTCTTCTGGGTCAATCGCACCAAGTATTTTTACATTCTTATTCTTTGCATGTACCTAACCCACCTCAATTACAAGATTGTTAACAGATCAGATTAAAGGAACCAATTTCAATGATTGAGCGACAGAAAGAAAAATTGTATTACTTCCACCCTAAACAAAAATAAATAAGTTACAATAAACAGGTGCACACAAACACAGGTAATAAGCTTTAAAAGGTCGGGGTAGGGTGTTTGTACAGGCAGGAAGGTAAAAACATTTGGTGTTTAAAGTCCTGGAGGTATTAGATTTTAAACACAATTGTTTAGCTTTGTCTTGTTTCTCCTGCAACAGTGAAATATGTAGACCTTGAGTTCTTAGTGAATGTTTGTAGTTCCAAATTACTTGTTCACATGACACTGGTTTTTGTGATTGGGAGAGAAGAGAGAGACAGACAGACAGAGAGAAAAGCTTTCAGCATCCTTTCTGTTATCAGTCCATGTTGTTTTCTCACTCACTCTGTTGCTCAAAGCAAATTTCGGAAATCTAGGTTTTTTCATAAATTCCGCGACTAGCTCCATTGTCTTTTTCCGATGGAATACTCCACAGATAATCTTTCATCTCCTGATATGTGAATTTATAATAGATATATGAATAATGCAAGTGGTGCTTTTTTTGGTGGTTCATTGAATTTCAGTACCTCTTAATTAAAATTGTAATTAGAATGCAGTCAGTCATGTATAATTCATGTTGGTCCTTTGGTTAGCTGATTATGGCAGCCATTTGGGGTCAGTCGTGTCCTTTTTAAAACCAGTTTTAGTCCATGAAAGTCTCAAGTATTAAAGTCAAATGATGAAAGTTGAAAATTGATAGTCTATTTTTACAACAATCATAACACAAAGCACAAGACCACTTGACAGTTGCGTTCTGAACAGCTGCTTCCATGTACAATGAGCTACTCACAAATTTCTTTGCCATGTATCTAATGCAACTACTCCATAGATTAATCTTCATTTCTTAAATAATATTCCATGCTTTTTTAAGCTTTGTTATATCTAGCGTCTGCCTGTCTATTCCACTAAATTGTTTCCAACCACTCAAAATCCTCCAACCTGTTTGTGACTTGTCACTTGATGTAGAAGATACTGTGCATAGTATGCCATCAAGAAAGTATTCGACTGGTTTTTCACCAGGGCAGAGATCACATCACACAGAAGGTAAGAAACTTTAGAGATGGCACTTAGTTTGATTCCCTGGTCGGACTTTGAAAGTCTAAGGGATCAGAAGGATTTTCAAGAGTATTTCTTCTCTAACTAGCCCCAGGGTTTCTTCTCTGTCTTCTTTACCTCTACAGAGAGAATTGATGAAAGATGAGGAGGTGAGGCTGTTTAGTCATGATGGCCTGGCCATGATAGTGTGAGACAAGCTGAAGTAGCTAGTCTTTTCTTGTGCATGAAATTGCATCTTTGTTGTATTTCTCTGATTTTAAATTTGGCTTTCAGTCTGGAAAAACTACTGATAGATGATGTCCGGCTCATTGCACAATCTGATCCATTTAGCCAGTTTCAAAAAGGCATCACAGAACTCTTCATCAAAACAACAGCCAAGTTATTTCTTTGGAGAGGCATTAAAGCAACTTTTAAAAACAAATCAAAGCCAATTCCAGGTAAAAGGAATAACAGGAAAATCCTGTAAAATCCATGAAAGAAATCAAAACGTACATTGGCTAATTTTTTAATTTGATTTCACAGTGTATAAGGAGATGCTGTACATACAGGTGTTGTTTAATGCTTTTCAGACCAAATGCTTTGTCGTGTCACTCTCTGTCTAACTTCAGTATTTGACTTTGTGTTTGACTGAGAACATTTGATCTGACAATACATTTTGAGGCCTGGGCAGAAACTTTGAAGAAGCAGTTTGCCTGTCATTAGACCTTCCAATGTTCCTTCCACTAAAATCAGCAAATTCCATAATAAGGGAATATCCCAAGCATGGAGATTGATCATCACCATCTGAGTATTTGGACTGAAAGACTTCCATTCTCCAACTTGGCATTCCTCAGCTCAATAAGTAGTACATTTACAGAAACATGGTTAGATTAAGCATAAAATTTGAAAAACAACATTGAAACAATTAAAATATACCTGACTAATGCTCATCAGAACATGTAATTGGATTTCTGATTACAGTCCTTTAATTAGTGCCTGGAATGCACAAGAACAACATAGGCTTTCTGCTTGCAAGATTAAAGATAATCTAATTTTTGATCAGTCAATATGGATTTTGGAAAAAGCAAGAGAAAAAAATTAAGATAAACACTAGCCTTTGACCTCTGTGAAAGGAAGTGAGTTTCTGTTATTAATGACTTGAAAATGGAGTTCCCCTGCTGTTTTGTTGGCTTAATAGATTGACTGATAAGTCACATGTTACAGAAAGAATTTCAGCAGAGTCCCTGGTCTGTGCTGAGTTCATTAATCAGCAACTAGAATATAAAAACTGGCATCAGAATCCTTGGCTAGAAAGTAGTGTGCTTACTGATTACAATCTATTAGTCCGAGCTGGAGGTATACGTATGATTGTATGTTAAGTGGCCATTCTTGTCCAAACTCACTTGTTCATATATGGGTCACAAATGGAAGGCATTGACCAGATTGAACAAGACAAAATCAAACAATCCTTCCCTTGACTTCCAATAGCATTACCACTGCTGAATGCCGAATTATCAATATTCTGGGTTTTGCCATTGACCAAAAATTGGACTGCACCAGCTCTAGTGATAAGAACATGTTAGAGGCTAGGAGTTGTACAGTGAGTAATTCATTTCCTAACTTCCCAAAGTTTCTCCACCATCTACTAGGCACAAGTCAGGAATGTAATAGAATGCTCCCAATTTGCCTAGATGACTGCGGTTCCAACAACACTCAAGAAGAGTTGACAGCAGCCAGGACAAAGCATTCAGCTGATCGGCATCTCATTCACATCTACCCATTCCCTCTTCCACCAGTGCTCAGTAGCAGCAGTATTTACTATGTGCAAGATGTACTGCAGCAACTCATCAAGGCTCCATTCACAGCACCTAAAATATCAAAGACCTCGATTACTGAGAAGGGCAAGGGCACCACCAATTGCAATTCATGCATGATCCTGACTCGGAACCGCATTGTTGTTCATTTATTGTCACTGCGTTATAAAGCTTGAATTCTCTTCCAGAAATTGCTGTATGTGTACCTAAGCCCCGTAAGCTGCAGCAGCTCAAGAAGACAGTTCACCATCATGTTCTCCCAGGCAATTAGGGATGGGCAATCAATTATGGCCTAGCCAATGATACCCATTTGCCTTTATTTTTGCAACGCGCATTGTCACTTATTTGGAGTACCAAAGAATGGAGAAGCTTAATCATGGATGGAACTTGCAAGACTGGATTCATGTTGAAGCATTTGGATGCCGACCAAATTGCGAATCCAATGAAATCTGAAATGGCTTTGCCGTGAGTTTTTTTAACTGAGCCACAGCATTAGCATCTTGCTTCCTAGTTCTCCAACCAATCAAAGGGGCTGCACTGAGGTAAGATCACCCAAGCAGGGGAGGAAGAAGATAAAATGTCCATGGCTGGAACTAACCAATGAAGCAACCTCAATGAAATGTGTTCCATCCAATTTGGAGACACTCATCAAAAGGTTGCAGGACCTCCAGTGGATGATAGAAGAGAGTGATACAGCTAAGCCCCATAAACTGAATTACCAATATTCTCCTCCATCACATATCTCTCTCTCTCACACAAGGATCTCATTATGTCAACAGTCTCACTCAGTGTTATCCTATTACCCTTTCATACCCAAGTCTCACAGTCAACGTCCTCAAATGTCATCCCTCCTTCCTCTGCACACCAGTCATTATTAATACTTACAATGCTGCTTTTGCATCTTGCAAGGGAAGAAACACAGAACTCCAGAATGATACTGAGATCCAGGATGGGGTTAGAATGAAGTTGGGAAGGGGATCCTTCCAGTAATACATGGTCACTAGCAAAATATGCCTATGTGGTCCGCCAAATGGAAGGACCAGTTCTTGGAGACTGCAAATGGCATTAGCCACCCTGCTGTGAGATCCTGAGCCTCCTGAGATGCTAGTGGTTAGACGTATTGAGAGAGCGCCTGCTTTCCTTGCAGTTCCCTACGTTGTGTCACACACCTTCCCAGAGCCCAATCTCTTGTGCCCAACTGCTACTGGTGTTCATTGTCCTCATGCTGGTGCAGTCAGTGTTAGTACTTATTTCACTATCAGAGGGACAGTCATTCTTATGCTGTGGTGAAAGTTGACCAAAGGGAAGTACAGGTGAATGTGAGTGAAGTGCAAAATAGATGAAGAGCCTTCAAGATTTGGCAATCACTAGTCAAACAGTAAGGAGACTTGTCTTCACAGCCTTTCAACTAGCCATGACTGGCATTTTTTAGTTTCATTGCTCATTTAAGTAGTCAGTAAGTAATTAATTTATATTTTAACTAAGTACTTAAATGATTTACAAAGTTGATACAGAGATTCCCATTTACCTAAAAGCACACTAAAGAGGAACAGATGGGATAATGTTCAGATCTTGATCAGGCATTATTCTAAGCAGAATCTGTCCCTGCAGGTAAATGTATCTATTCACAGGACTATCTGCTTAAATGAAGTTAACCAAATGTTATGAATAGATGAGAAGCAACGAGTGACACCCCACTTTTTAAGCCCCTCTGGGTCAGTCACATCAAACATGATGTTACTTCCCAGCTGATGTTATTACTGGATGTTTCATATCCCAGGTCTGGCTTGAGAGATCATATCTTGTTATTCTTAATTATCATTCTAATGAGATGATCTTTCACTGAAAGACAAGCACACAATGCTGTAGGTGGTTTCAGCAGTAAAACACAACTTTGTTGTGCAACAAAAAGAAGATAAAATAGATTAAACCATTTTTAATCATGTCTACATGTAACATGAATCTAAATATTAGGAAACACACAGTAAACTGTGCTATTTTTAATCCCAACAGCATTTCTTTACAGTACTAAAAGTTGAGAGAAAATTCCTGGCTCCATCACAGAAACGCTTTGACTTAGTTATGGTTTCAATTTCCTGTTTGGAACATTTGATCACCTTTTCCTTGAGTCTTCACAAAACTAAGCATAGACATTCCTAGCTTCAAATAACCCCTTCAGGGTTTCAACCAAACACTTTGATCTAAAACTTTATTACGAAACACTTTATACTCAAGTGACCTATTGCTTAACAGTTCTAAATTATCTCCCTTTCTCAGAGCAACTGTTTTACACATCCAACTCCAGCTAAGATTTCTGCAAACTGAAAACCAAAAACCAAAACATTTTCTGAGCTGTTGGTGTTTTCCAAAAACAAAAAAAAACTTCTGACATTCTAAACTGAATGCCTAAGCATAACTTTTTTCACTGATGAATCCTGTCCCAATGAAAACAAAACTCCATTTCACAACAGAAAGTCTCTCTGTCTCTATCTCATACACACACATACCATTTTAAAAATAAATCACCATGGCTACAGAAATGCTTACAAGTTAATCGTTTAATCCATTCAGATACAGAGAAAACCCTTATGCCACTAGTTCAAAATTCAAACTGAAAAACAAGTGGTATAAAAACATAATTAATTCACACATCTTACATCACGTTGTGCCCTGTAAAAATTGCCCTTCCCCATCATGAGTTAATGCCTTCTGAAAGACTTGGGAGAGAGTAAAGGAGAATAATAATTGAATTCTGCTTTGATTCTAAAGTAATTTTACAGAAAATACACTCTTAAGTTCTATATCAAAACCTTTCTATGGCCAGAGAGTAAAGGATTCTCAGCCCTCAGTGACATGCAACCTTATCATGCACTTTCACTTTAATGATTGTTTTATAAAGATTTAAATTTTAAGCTGTCCTCAGCATTGTATTATCTAATTCTGTTTATCAACATAATCACTGAATGAATGACTTTTTATTTAAAAGGGTTTATTTACAGTGAAGAGATTTATTTTCATATTGAATTTAAAAGGAATTGCTCCATTGGTTTCTACTTCCACGTTGAGTTCAAACACAGTCTTCTTGACCTTGATAATAATTAATCATATAATTAATTTAACATCATTTTCTTTAAAATGATCACAGCCTTATCTATGCAGTACTGTAAAAGATGTAGATGTTGATTTTTGTAACCTTACCTTCTGTTTGCTGTGTAGAACAATGACAATTCTGGGATTTCAAAGAAGTACATTGGTTACTCCAGCAATAACCTTGCTAATTATTATGCTTCTTAGCGTAGAACTGAGCCATCCAACTGGAAGACCTGAGCTTCAGTGCAGTTCTGGTCTGTACTGACTCTAGGATTGGAATAATGGCACAACATCTGGGCTGAGTATGGAAAGTGAAGAACAGCAAGGCTACTACCTTGTGAATGCTCAATCAACATTTGCTGTTGCATTAATAAATGCAAATATTGGATGAGGTCAAGATTGGACTGAACTGCAGCTTACTTATAGTCACTGTCTAGGTACATTTGAAGAATGATCACTGAAGCAAGAGAGAGCAGTTGTAGCTGTGGAACCAAGTCTCACCAAGTGGGAGCCTTTAAAGCATATAAATAACAAAAGGAATCAGGTTAGTGATCTGGAAATGAGATTTTTCTTTTGGAGCTTAGTGCTCAATAACACGATCCCAATAAAAGTTCAGGTGATGGGGTTTTATTTCCAATATAATTACACGTATACAGTTTATAATCCTTTCCTGTGCAGACCAGAAAACATTAAAATCAAAGTTCGACTGAAAAAATGCCTCTGCTTCATTTCCTCCCTTTAAGTATTCAAATGAAAGTAGGAAATGGCAATTATCTCATTACAAATTGATTAAAAATGTTTCAAATTAATAATCTCTGAAGCTGATAAATTCTTTGTTTGCTTTGTTGAATCATTCATATGATGAAACTTATCATTAATTATGTCTCCTAGCAATTAATTATACAATCTTCAACTGACGCATTCAATTTATGTGGCACAGCAATATTGATCACACAACTGATAACTGTATACATTCCTGATAATGAGTTTTACCAGCAGATTTGAGAAGCCACAGATTTCTGGCACCAATAATACTGCGCGAGCAGTTGCATTGCCATAGGGAGAAAGCAGCTCCTGACTCCAACAGAAGCGTTTTAAGAACTGAAAATTGCACTTAGTAGCTCAACATGAAACCTACCTCACTAAGCTCTCACATAATTAGATTGTTCTGGTTTCAAATGGAATTTGTGTATCAACACTATTGCTAAAACTGCCTTCTAAGAATTGGGCTTCTGCTTTCTTGCCAAAAATTTAGTTTTCCTCAGGAACTAAACATCTAACTTTCTATTTCATGATGACAGTTTATTATTGCCTTGAAGGTTCTTTCCGTTCATAGAAGAATCTTGGAATCAATACAAAGCAGAAATAGTCTGCACTGACCCTCCAAAGAACATGCCATCCATGCACAGCCCACACCCTATTCCCATAACCCCACCTTTACTATGGACAACCCATCTAACCTGCATATCGCTGGACACAATGGGGCAATTTACCATGGCCAATCCACTATCTTGCACACCTTTGGGCTATTCCCAATCCTAATGTTCCCAAATGGCTACTCCCTTTAACAGGGTCTTTCTGACTCTGCTAACCTAGGTTCTCTCCCCTTCTCTTCACCAGATTCCATTTCTTCCTCCCAGGAATGTAATAAGCATGGCCATCATAATACAGATAGATGCAGGAACAAAAACAGAAGTTGCTGGAAAAGCTCAGCAGGTCTGGCAGCATCTGTGAAGAAAAAAATCAGGGTTAATGTTTCAGTCTCGTGGCCCTTCCTCAGAACGTCCTCAGAGATAGATGCAGAAAATCGAGCTCATCCCAAGTCACAAATTGACTTTCCTATACACATCCCAGTCAGGTTTGTTGCCTTGGAATTAATACTGCCTCACAATCCCCCAGAGCTTCAAAAATGTAAAACTTGTCATATTCCTCAGTCTAGCCTATCCCCTATACTTACAGACTTTTAAACCAAGCTGGTATCACCCAACCACTCCTTCATCACAGTCTTTTTAATATTGATGATAATTTGCACTTTGAGGTTTCAGTCTACTTGATTTTTCTCAAAAACAAATAAAAAGAGGAAGAGAAGCTGATAGGTTCTGAATGCAAGAAATTTTCAATATTCCATTGGCATGGTTTGGAAAAATAATATTTTCCATGCTTGATATTCTCATGGTTGCGCGATGATGCTTTAAGAGGTTATTTTGTCATTTTTGTTGATGAGAGATTGTAAGGCAGAAGTTTAGAGCTGGCTAGTTAAGATCACATATGTAAACAGCTTAGGAGACGTTCAGTATTTTTTGTTAAGCAGCCTGAATGGGTTTTGCCAGCTCTCACAGATCAAGGTTTCTGAGTAACACCAGAAGCTACTGGGGTATCAAAAGAGTTGGAAGCTTCAGTAAATGTTACCTAGCTGCTACTCCCGCTGAAATTTCTCTTGATTTCTTTTTCTTCCTCCTGGATTGGACAACTGCATGTGAGAATCTCTATCCGAATTTGCTCTTTTGCCAACAAATGTGTTTATGGGATGTTACTGTATTGGAACAGTTAATTAGTACTAGTTACTATATCTATTATTCTGTTAATTTTTTCAATAGAGTTGTTATTCTAAATTCCTCTTTCTTTGGTTGTATTTTAATGACAGTGTTTAACTAAATTACGTTTTGCTTAACATCGAGTAGTTTGACCAGTCACATTTTATCTGGGATGGACACTTTACATTTGTCTTTCAAATAAGAAAAAGTTAGGGTCTAGACTACCTTCTTAGGGTATTTTGAGGGGGCCTGGTCTGATCTGTAACAGTTAGGATGGGCAATAGTGTGTAATCTGCCAACAGTTTGGCAAAGAAAGAGGAAATGTTGCACCTACCTGTGGAGAGAGAAAGAGTTAACTCTTCAGGTCAATAACCCATTATCAGAACTTCAGCTTTTATTTAAGATCGCCATAATTTGCAATATTTTGCTTCTGTTTCACTGAGTTTGATCCTCTAAATCTCAGGTTATTTAAATAGATCCAAACACTTACATGTCTCCAGCTCTCTTTTCTCTTTTAAAATCCTCCTTAAAGCCCACTTTGTCATGTTTTTGGTTACCTCTAGTATCCATATGACTCAGCCCCTGGTTTCTTTATGCCTCAGAATGCTTTTTCCAACAAAGATTCAATTTGTTTCAGTCACAAATTGTTTTCTCTGCCTTTCTGCTCTGTCTTTTCTTAAGCGCTAATATTCTTTCTAGTGAATTTTCATCAATGATTTCACTCGTGAGACCTTCCACATGTATAGTTTCTAAGCCATTCCCTGAGGTGATGAAGTGGAGTAGTTTCATTGAATTGGCAATTCTACTCCATTAACTTTTCCTCTTGCAGCATCTTTCACTGTTAGGCTGCATTCAGTAGTCTTGACCTTTTTTTTAATTGGTGATGTTTTGTTAACAGCTTATTTTCAAAGTATTCCTGACACACTCAATATTATACAACTCCAGCTATTTGCCAATACTATTGAAACTGTGCAATATACAAACAGATCCATAAAGACAACACAGCAGGGGAGTTTTATTTCTAGGGTGATGCTTACGTAATTTGAGACTTTATTTTGGAAGCTGTTACCTCTTCCTCGATTACTCATTCCTTGGTGAATCAACCTGTTTGCTAGTATTAGTCTGTCTGGAGTAGAAATTATGTTCCCTTCAAAAATAATATTGGAGATTTTCCTATGTTTCATCAGATTTGTTCCTTTGTCTCAACAATGTTTACTTTGGTATCTATGATCTAGAAATTACTGTTTTAAGCAGTGAATTTAAATAGTTTAAAACAGTAATTAAAAATATCTTCTCTCGCTGACTGTTGAACATATCTATGGAAAAGAAGTAACACACTGATACAAAAGCAATGCTGGGATCAGACTACCAAGTACTGTCAGCATCAGAAGAACGACCATCTGACACATCAATATCTATACGAAGGTCATTTGGTTTCTTCTAAACAACTTTACCATCAACAAAACATCTCTACTGAAAGCATTTGCATGGAAAGTTTGGGCATTTTCTTAAAATATTGGAATCGGACTTCCACACTACAGCTGGGGACTGATGCATGTTTAACAGCTGCCAGCTTGAGAAACTTGGCAGAAAAATAGTTGGAAGGGAGTTGGAAGGTCAATGCATCAGGAGGAGCAGAAGATTTCTGACTGACCCCTCAAGTGAACCCTCAGCCGCTCACTGCCACCCATTACCCCAATTTGCAATCTGGGCTCGAAACGTTAACTCCGTTTCCCTCTCCACAGACGCTGCCAAGCTTGCTGAGTTTCTGCAGTAATTTCTGTTTTTGTTTCAGCACCCGCAGTTCTTTGCTTAATTTTCATCTCAAACTGGTCAGCTGCTAGTGGGTAAATGTGATGCAGAAGTAATAATGAGGAGCAACTGCCATTAAAGTCATGTGTCTCACTGTGCGCCATCCCTGCCTGTAAATATCAGGGCCATACTGTTAGTTGCTGCTTTTCTAAGTACCACGTTATTGAAATTCAACTACTGTACCTAGAAGCATAACATCCTGGTTTGCTTTTAACCATCGAGAAGTCATCCCAGTTTTTAAAGGGTTTTTAACTTACAATAACATGGAATTAATGTTGGTTCAAGTGGAGATGCTTTTGCCGCGTGGGCAGAAAGTTCTAAGTTTAACCTTCACCTATATTTCAACACATAATGGAAAATAGCAATAAACTGAATGGGATTTCGGAGATGTGACAAGATACAATATAAAGGCAACAAGCATGGGGCTGGATGAACACAGCAGGTCAAGCAGCATCATAGGAGCAGGAAAACTTGACGTTTCGGGCCTAAACCCTTCATCAGAAAATACAATATAAAGACATTTCCTTTTAATAATTTAATATAAATACCAAGGTCTAGGAAAGTATCAGGGTGAAATGTAACTTTGTGATACAGTAAAATGTGGAAAGGATACTTACAGCTGGTTTCACACCCAGAGAAGCCATTAGGAAAGGGTCTACAAGCCGTTTACTTAACATCACGACACGTTGATTCCTAAAATGAGGAAGTTAGGCAAATGTAGCAGAACATCTTCATCCAAAGGGTAGAAAGTTGCGGGATAATTTTGTTTATCCGATTGCCACTTAAAAGTGCATTCCAGATCATCCACAGATACTGCATAATAAAGATACCCTCATGTGGACTTTGGTTCTTTTGCACATCATTTTATGTCAGCAACCTCCAGTTCTTGACACAGCTACAACTCAGCAGTTCTCTCTGTCCAAGATAACAAGCGTGGGGCTGGATGAACACAGCAGGCCAAACAGCATCATAGGAGCAGGAAAACTTGACGTTTCAGGCCTAGACCCTTCATCAGAAATGGGGGAGGGGAAGAGGGCTCTGAAATAAATAGGGAGAGAGGGGGAGGCGGATAGAGGATGGATAGAGGAGAGGATAGGTGGAGAGGAGGCAGACAAGTCGAAGAGGCGGGGATGGAGCCAGTAAAGGTTAGTGTAGGTAGGGGGGGTAGGGAGGAGATAGGTCAGTCCAGGAAGGACAGACAGGTCAAGAGGGCAGGATGATGTTAGTAGATAGGATATGGGGGTGTGGCTTGAGGTGAGAGGAAAAACAGGTTAGGGAGGTGGAGATGAGCTGGGCTGGTTTTGGGATGCGGTTGGGGGAGGGGAAATTTTGAAGCTTGTGAAATCCACATTGATGCCATTGGGCTGTAGGGTTCCCAGGCTGAATATGATTTGCTGTTCCTGCAGCCTTCGGGTGGCATCACTGTGGCATTGCAGGAAGCCCAGGATAGACATGTCGTCTGAGGAATGGGAGGGGGAGTTGAAATGGTTCGCGACTGGGAGGTGCAGTTGTTTGTTGCTCTCTGTCCTGTTCTCTCTGTCCAGCCTGTCTAGAGTAATTTTGAACAGTTCTGTCAAATCACCTGTCTCCCTCTTTATCTTTAAAAGGCACAAGACCAGATTCATCAGTTTACCCATGATGCTACCAGCAGGATGTTGAAGCAGGCAATACAATTGGGTCAAAGGACAATGAGAAGGTGTTAGTGCGACAAGGCATTGGGTTGATGGTGCTAAGACAAGTCTGGTTTCACCCGAAACGTCAAGTTTTCCTGCTCCTATGATGCTGTTTGGCCTGCTGTGTTCGTCCGGCCCCAAGCTTGTTGTCTCGGATTCTCCAGCATCTGCAGTGCCTTTTATCTCTGGTTTCATGTTTGCTGCTTTTGAGAAACATGACCAATGCCTTGAAAAATATTAACTGACTAGAAAAAGTAACTACCTGAGGGCTAGTGTGGTTGGTACAATGGCATTCAGGATCTCTGGGCTGATCAAGATAAGGAAGGTGTACTTGAGAAGGTACATTTTAGCCTGGTGTTAACTAGAAGTTGAATTGCCACTAGCTAACATACTACGCATCAAACATTTGGTAGGCGGAGACACCAGCTCCCTGATAAGTACTTGAATCCAGTTTTCGTGAGGAAAAGACCAGTATCCTTATATGTAGCCCGCAGACGCAGTATATTTTAATATAGTGACAGCTGCTGCTAGACTTCAAAAAGATACTAAAATGATCTAAAAGTCTGGAATTGATCAAGGTTCAATCTTTAGTTGATGAGTGAGTCCCTTTTACTGCTGTGTAGATAAATTCTCAACCACACTAACCATTTTGTGGAATTATTTTACTTGCCTTTGATCACACAAGAGTAATGCCCATTAATATTTCACTTTGGATGCCAATGTCCATTATACCTGTATGAAACATGTAATGCCAGCTGTTAGTGGTGTGCAAACATATGGGACTGGCTTGGAATATTTAGACATCTGCAGTAAGATGTACTAAAACCCTTGCACTCTACAATTAAGTTATCCAATCTGTGCAGGTTGGAAGATATATATTTAAAAGGCCACCCGCTGATGGAAAAAAGCATGAATCCGCCAGCCTTTGCGACAGTTTCTGAAGTCCATAAAACATCCATAAAAGTTATCAGAAGCAAGATCCCAATCCAACCTGTAAATAGAATGCAGTTTCAAATTGGTTGTGAATTTGACAAGATATCAATCGCTGATCCCCAGCTGAGATTCAGACCTCATTCTCAGTACAGCCAGGGAATGAATAATGAGTTTCACACCTCATTTCCAGGATTGCTTAGTTCTGTTCCTGCTTGACAGTTTTGTTGGTGTGAAGCTGATATTTGCATAAAAATCTAGGGTGTACAAAACAAAACATTCAAACATTGGCAAGTCTGAGCAGAAACTTGGAATTTAGAAAAAGGAAACAAATAATTTATAGTACCTTTGCAGAGAAATGCAGCATTTCTTCCCCTACCTCTAGGTTATAAAGTTGTAATGTTTTTAAAAATTAATTCACCAAAAATACCTGCCTTTCAATCAAAATCACAAAGCACTCTGCTCAAGAGCTTTACAGTCTTTTCCTCTTCTTCTCATATTCTACAAAACAAAGAATTTTTCACTAGGGAAATTGCGCCCTGCTCTGCTCATCCTGCTATAGAAAGATAGCTTTAAAATGGATTTAGAGAAGAGCAGCAGGGATGAGCTTAGGTTTTAAAACCTTCCATCATGAGGAAATTAAGGATACTCAATTCACCCACAATAGGAAACAAAGATTAAGTGGATGAGCTTGATTTGAGATTTAAACATAATGAAGCAAATCAATAAAGAGAGCTATTTTACGCAAAACTGGGTCAAAAGAATTAGATCAGAGATAAAAAGGTACTGCAGATGCTGGAGAATCCGAGATAACAAGCATGGGGCTGAATGAACACAGCAGGTCAAGCAGCATCATAGGAGCAGGAAAACTTGACGTTTCGGGCCTAAACCCTTCATCAGAAAAGGGTTTAGGCCCGAAACGTCAAGTTTTCCTGCTCCTATGATGCTGCTTGACCTGCTGTGTTCATTCAGCCCCATGCTTGTTATCTCAAAAGAATTAGATGGCAGCTTTTAACCAAAGGCTCAGTAAATGTGCTGGTTTGTGTAGAACTAAACCGTATAGGCCTTCAAGGTCCAATGTTTGATCCCTGGTAGGTACTGAATTAACAGTGGAAAGCTTTTGGGAGTATTTCAGCCAGCCTTCTGCTAGGGAGGGGAAGGATTAAGGAATCAGTATTACTGCTTGTGATTACAGACCAATCACTGCAGCTCAAAGATGCATGGATGTTGGGTACAGGATTGAGGTTAATTATGTTGCCCCACAAATGCATAGTTTTCCAATATTTACTGCTCAGGCTTATATATAAAAAGTGATGAAACGGGTCATGCACATACAGGGCCATGGAACCACTGCAGCATGAATTAGTACTTCAGGAGATAAAAAATAGATGTAATAAAACTAATGAAGTTGCAAATCAGTTTAGTCATAATTTTGAATATGAAGACTGATTCCCAAGCCTGCATTTATGACTTAAAAGAAATTTAGTCTTGCTCTCATTATTACAATGGTTATTTATTCTTTTTCCTCTTAGGTTGCCAATAAATGATTCCTTCTGTTTCCTCTGAACCTCCAAGACTTTCATCGCTATGCACCAGCCAAATTCTTGGACCTATAACTGTACAGAGCTGTTGAACACTTTTATTGGGTTAATGTATTCTCAGGTGAGCCAGATAGTTCTTGGTTCACGCACTACTTCAGGGCTGTAGTGCATAATCCAGGCTGACACTTCAGTGTCGTCCTGAGGCAATGCTTTCTAATTGAAATTGCAATGGTCTACTCTGATATCTATAAAATGTTCTATGGCATTGTTTGAAGAGGAGGATTCTTCCTAATAAAGTGCCCAGCTGTTGTATTACGACGTAAGGGTCTCATCGGACAAGTGCTGAGGAGTGCCAGAAGCACTGGGATGATGTCAATCAAACTTGGTGGGTGAAAAGCTCAGGACTTCAAAGGAGCAAGAATGACCATCGCGGTCATCCTCACATTCTCTGTAATAATTTACATCGAATCAAGATTACCTGTATTCAGTTGCTACCAAGGAATAAGCTAAGAATGGGATCTTATAGGGGCCTGAACAACATGGGCTATGGTATGCATTATGATAGAATTGCACAAGAAAACCAGCAAGGGCCATTTAACCTACACAGCAACTCTCCTAGCCAAGTTCAGGACTTTGATGTGAGTTTCTGATGAGGGAGAAACAAGTTGGCTATTAATGGGGATTGTTGCTAGTTAAGGACTTTATTAATTGCATACCTGACCTCATTAATGTTCAGCTTCTCATCCTGCTACGACACAAGCTTAACAACACTGAGAATTCTTGACATGGAAGTTAGAGCGGGTACCTGACTATCTCAAATCACTGCTGTTTGTGAAGAGTCTCATGTTACTCAGCATGAAATAGCGTCTCAAGATATGATCCATGGACATCAGCTGCATACACCTCTAATCCATGAACATTGGCATCCGATATTTGCCAACCCTCCAGATCTTATGGTGCCCCTCGAATCCATAGTGTCAGCTCACTAGAGACAGATAGAGAGGCTATCATCCAGGGAGAATGTTATTGCAGTGCCGATGATGCCCAGCATGCAATTGAGGTGAGATGGGGAAAGTTCAAAGTTTTTACACAGAGAGCAGTAGGAGTCTAGAATGTGCTGCCAGGGATGGCGATGAAGGGACATACAATAGGGGTGTTTAAAGGACTTTTAGATAAACACATGAACATGCAAAGTATGGAGGGATATGGGCAGGCAGAAGGGATTAGTTTAATTTGGCACAACATCGTGGGCCGAAGGGCCCATTCCTGTTCCGTACAGTTCTATGTTCCGTGTCAGGACTCAGATGCCGCACATCTTGATATTAGGACTCGACCCCTTCTAATGAAATCTCCACAAATGTTTCAGTTCAGGAAATTAATAGCAACAGCAAAATCTTTAACCTTTGAGCTGTGTTGCACTGACAGCTCAGGATTTCACCTGAGTTTCTCATCAAAAATATTCTATTCAAGATGACCTTTCGACTGCTAAATTCATTTTCTTCTAGAGAAATATAGTGCATCTTCTTTATATCATCGCTTCCCCAGTAGCATTACATGTGATAATTTTTAAACAGTGGAATATTTTCTTATCTAAAATTGTTGATACAGTAGTGATAGAACATTGGGTATGCAATGTCTTTTCACCATGGAAACAAGAAGTGCCCAATCAAAAGTAATAATCTGAACTTTACATTCCAATGTTGATGCATTACTATCTCTCAGTACTATTTGAAGACCTCATCTCGATGTAATTTGTTCGTTAAACAAAAGTGCTCATTCTTTTATTAATCGTCCAAGTGCAATATTTCTCCCTCAACTTTCAAAATTAAGTAAATTTTCCGAAATTCATTTTAGCTTCAGTGATTATTTTAATATGATACAGTATTAAAGGTTATTTCATCCATTGTCTGAACAGATGAAAGACAAGGCAAAAAGAAAATCTGTGAACATTTCAGTTCTGCACTGACAGGGTATGAATGCATTGGATGAGCTGGCAATAAGCCTGGGACCCAGATATACGAGATCTGTGTGCACAGCCTCTCAGACAGCGAGGATCAGTGTGGAGGAATGGTTTGAGGTGTGACCTTTATAAAATCATGAGGTGCATGGGTAGGGCGAATATCTCAGGTCTTTTTTTCAAGGGTAGGGGAGTCCAAAACTAGAGGGCATAGGTTTAAGATGAGAGGGGAAAGATTTAAAAGGACCTAAGGGGCAACTTTTTCACACAGAGGGTGGTGCGTGTATGGAATGAGCTGCCAGAGGAAGTGGTGGAGGCTGGTACAAGTACAACATTTAAAAGGCATCTGGCTGGGCACATGAATAGGAAGGGTTTAGAGGGATATGGACAAATGCTGGAAAATGGCACTGGATTAATTCAGGATATCTGGTCAGCATGGATGAGTTGGGCCAAAGGGTCTGTTTCCGTTCTGTACAACTCCAAGACTCAAAGTTCAATTTATATCCTTAGACCAAAGTTTGAAGCCTTGAAAATCTCTGTACATTTCTCTGACTCTTTGACTCAAATGGCAGGTTGATGGTATTACCAGTGGCTGTAGACCTCACTAAACAAGGGGTATCAGATTGCCCAAAGATGATTTAAATGTTGGTTGTCCCCATGCATCTACTTTGTTGATGTCCAGCATATGAATATAAGGCTCTAGAAGTGGTTTCGGGTGTTGAGTGTGTAATCCTGCTTATCTTGCTCTTGAAATCCTCACTATCATGATGGCAATGTCATGCCCATTTAGTTCAGTGCACGCGATATTAAAGACATGGCTAAATATCTAGACACAGTGAGACCTGTGGATCCTGCTACAGACTGCATTCTGAAACTAGCCAACTTCCCAGCTGCATTCTTCCATTGTAGCTGTTACGCAGGCAATTAACCAAGAATGTGAAAAATTTCCCAGCCATGCCCTGCCTAGGATGAGTGAAGTCAGTCATTCATCCCCCTTAAGGTCGATTCAGACTCTACACAATCATTAGCAAAGTGATAGAAGAAGATATCAGCAAAGCTATAACACCTGCTCACTTGCTTCCGTAAGCTCAGTCTGTGTTCTTTCTGACTGACTAGACTACCATCTTGGGCAGATGTGGATGCCATAGGAAAGGCAAGAGTAACAACCTTTTATACCATGCAGCTTGAGCAAACCTGATGTCAACTGATACCAAATGCAAAACCATCAGTAGTTACAATTCTACCTGACTCAGTAGAAGGTTGTCAAGCTTAATCAAGGCCAATCATCAAAGTCTCGGGGTAACATAATGGAAGCTCTTCAGGGAAATGTCTTCAGTTCAGCTACATTCAGACTCCAGAGGCCAATGACCTGCCTGGCATCAGCACCACAGCGATCCAATCAGAAAACCCATCAGCGTTTTCATACAGTAACTAAGGATGTGTGATATATGATAACTTGCCAAAATTGCACATGTTCCAAGAATAAGTAATAAAGAACTTTCGAAATACTGGCCTGAAGTTTTAAAAGAATGTAAATCTCCAAAGAAAAAGCAAAAAAGACTGAGGAAGCAGGAAAGCTTTTTTTCTTGTTGGGAGATAGAAGCTTCATGCCTTTGAAGGCCTAATAAGTAACAGCTGTTTACAGTCACCTCTGTGGGGGAGTGGTTCAGCCTTAGATGCTCAGACCATCACTATTGGAATATAAAGTAAGGAGGTCACTCCTGATCTCGAGAAATTCCATTAGGGTCAGCAAGTGAGGATTCTAGCAGACAAATCCTGGTAGATAAATGTTAATATACTCTTCAACATGTAGTCAGTTCCAACTTCTCATACCTTTTAATTTTGGTGCACTCGCTTGAAATAACTGCACAGAGGCTGGTATCCCATCACCAAATCACCATTTGTTTACACTCAGTCCTTGACTATAGCACTGCCCTATACCAAGTCAGACACCAAAGTGTCAGTATCTCTGAAACTTCTTATATGCCAGCCTGGTCTCTCTGATTGGACCAGATCAACGGCCCCAATCATGGAACTCACATCCAATGAAGTCCAGCTGGCTGACCTCATTCCAGTCACTACACATTACTTTAAAGGTTTCAGTAAAATAGAATTGCTTGAGAATTCCATCACCAGAAATATGTCCAAGGAGGTTTTTGCAATGTGTTGACTGGAACCATTAGCAAACAACGATTGTAACAAAAAAGTACCTGCTTGATGTTTAGCATCAATTAATTTCCATGTGTGTGCTCAGTAACTGAGTTTTCATGAAGTATTCAGTGCCTTAGTGAAACATCTGTTCGTCTCTCTCGAGCAGTGTTGTGCAGGCCAGGACAATCCCAACTTCTGTGTCTAGGCAGTTCTGAATTAGTTGACCTCAATCGAGTTTTAAAACGTTGTCACTCCAGCCTTAGGAAAGAATCTAAGTGAGAAATCCATGGTTAATATTGGTTACATGTTTCTCAGGTGATGACAAACAAGAGGTTGAACCTTGTTGAGGTTGTAGGGAAGATTTGCAACAATTGATTTCAATGCTGTACCCTGTGAGGACTTCCACTTCTGATGGCTGTACAACTATCCTGGCAAACTAAGTAGATATTAGATATACGAGTTCCCTGATTGGACCAAATTTACGTCCCCAATCAGGGAGCTCTGGCTGACAGATAAAAAAAAGGAGTGTCAGAGATTCTGGCACTCTGACAGCTGGCTGTGGAACGGTTGGACTAGAGTCAAGGACTCTGTGTGTGTAAATAAAGGTGACTTGGTAACAGGGTACAGACCTTTCTGGAGTTATTTCTCACTGTGTCCTGTGGGTATACTGGTGGCAACCTGTAGCACACAAATAAATGAATCATATCTAAGTCTAAACAAAACTGCTTCCCTCAACACTTTGTTCTGATTTTGTGTGAATGATGCTTTTTATTTTAAGTTCCTGGCAACTAATAACACGAAGTTGAAAGCAATGGCTCAATAACAATTCTGGTCACCTCATTACAGGAAAGATGTGGAAGCTTTAGAGACGGTGCAGAGGAGATTTACCAGGATGCTGCCTGGACTGGAGGACAGGTCTTATGAGGAAAGGTTGTGGGAGCTAAGGCCTTTTTATTGGAGCGAAGAAGGATGAGAGGTGACTTGATAGATGTTGGCAAGATGATGAGAGGCAAAGGTGGAGTGGATAATCAGAGACTTTTTCCCAGGGCAGAAATGACCATTACGAGGGGGCATAATTTTAAGGTGATTGGCGGAAGGTATAGGGGAGATGTCAGAGGTAGGTTGTTCACACAGAGAGTGGTGGGTGCATGGAATGTGCTGCCGGCAGTAGTAGTGGAGTCAGATACTTTAGAGACTTTTAAGAGACTTGGATAGGCTCATGGAGGATAGTAAAATGTAGGGTATGCAGGGTAGATTAATCTTAGTAGGATAATAGGTCAGCACAACATCATGGGCCAAAGGGCCTGTACTGTGCTGTACTGTTCTATGTTCTATGTTCTAATTCATACGATATTGACCTGAATCCCATTTCAGACAAAAAAAAATGAAATTGATGAACTGGAGTCTACAGAGTTAAAATGACTTTTACTTTCTCTGGGTAAACACTTCAGTTTAATGCTAGCTCTAAAAACCTGTCTCACTGTCACCAAGGTCATTTAGGGGCAGACAATAAATGCTGGGTTGGCCAGCAACACCCAAATTCCAATAAACAAATCTAAAGAAAAAGATATTTTGACGTTTCGGGCCTGGACGCTTCATCAGAAATAGGGGAGGGGAAGAGGGTTCTGAAATAAATAGGGAGAGAGGGGGAGGCAGATAGAAGATGGGTAGAGGAGAAGATAGGTAGTCAAGGCCGAAGAGATTATGAGAGAGTTGCGAAGTTACCCTCCTCCCTCTGGACAAACCTCAGGGGATCTCTCTCCCACTGCAACTCTCTCATAATCTCTTCGGCCTTGACCACCTATCTTCTCCTCTATCCATCTTCTATCCGCCTCCCCCTCTCTCCCTATTTATTTCAGAACCCTCTTCCCCTCCCCCATTTCTGATGAAGGGTCTAGGCCCGAAACGTCAAGATTTCCTGCTCCTATGATGTTGCTTTGCCTGCTGTGTTCATTCAGCTCTACACCTTGTTATCTCGGATTCTCCAGCATCTGCAGTTCCTATTATGTCTGAAAAAGATATTTGATGTGTTTCAGTCTTCTTTTCAAAGGATATGCATCCAGAAATCTACCAAATGTTAATATTACTTGGTGCTAAATGAATGGACATAACATTTTTTTCCAAATATGACTGTTGCTAGTATTGGATATCTCCATCTGGTGAGGCAGGGATTGTTCTACAGTTTTAGGGATCCGACAAATTGTGAAGGAAATTCAGATGAACATTTCCCCTGCACGCATTCTGAACAATATTTGATGCAGTAACATTTAATTATAAATTTTCACAGAATTTTCCCACCTTCCAGCTCTGACCACACTCAACTTAAACATTCAATTAAAAATTAGCTCCAGTGTCAGAGCTGTACTGCTTCCCAGAGGTGTCCTTAGTTCCTAGCTGAGTATGAAGAAAGTACAATTATGTAATTACATAAAGCATACATGTGATCTGACTTGAAAGATGAAAATCTTTTAAAGAATAAATGTGTCAAAGAACCAAAAGGAGAAAATATGTAACAGGGTTCCAGGATTGAATTGAAATGCAGAAATAACTTTATTATACAAACATAAATAAACATACACAAGCAGTACAAACTAAATAGGTATCTTGAACAAGTAAGATAATGATTCTAAACCACATACACAACATATAAAATTTAGGCTTTAACATTCAGGATTAACAGGAGGTAGATAGGAGTTAACAGATAAACTGTGGTTAAACACCCCACAGACTGCATTTTAAATGGCTGATGCAAACAAGCTGGGTTCCCCCCACAAGGTGAGTCAATTGTGGGTCGCCAAATCTCATTCAAACTTTGTTTCGCTACCAGAGGATTCAAATTCTTCACTTCAGAAGGTTTGCCTCCTGAAATCACCCAACTCGAATTGCATCAATGACTGCTCCATCTTTATAGTCCATGGACAACATAGTGGCTCAGTGGTTAGCACTGCTGCCTCAGAGTGCCAGAGACCCAGGTTTGATTCCTGCCTGTGTGGAGTTTGCACATTCTCCCCATGTTTGTAGGGTGCTCCAGTTTCCTCTCACAGTCCAATGATGTGCAGGTTAGGTGGACCAGCTGTGTAAAATTGCCCATAGTGTCCAGGGGGATGTGCAGGCTAGGTGGATTAGCCACGGGAAATGTAGGGTTACAGGAATAGGGGATGGATCTGGGTGGAGTCAATGTGCCAAATGTCTTGCTTCCATAGTGTAGAGATTCTATGAATATCTTTACTTGAGACCCTATTCTCCAGAACTCTTGAGACTGCTCCCTAACACCTAATAAACAGTACAATTTAAGCTTTTATCATACAGCTAGAATCTCTGATCTGCGACTCCCACCGAATCGCCCTAAAATTCAATTTTCTTAGCTGCTTCAGAATAATACTGCATGAGAGCTTCCTTCACCCCAATTTTCAGCCGCACTTAACCGTCAATGACTCTCAGGGACTTCTCCTGCCCTTGTGCCTGGAGACTGATAAAAGCAGACCTCATGTTGCCTGAAGATACTTCTTCACTTGAAGTGCTCTCACCTTAAAAATGTTTCGGTTCATTTTCTAGTTGAAAGCTTTTATTCCTAAAAACAAAAAGTTTACAGAAGAACACATGATCCATGAACTCACAACATAGGGATCAACGACCATATCCACAATGATTTCGAATTATGTTTTGAAGTGTTACTTTCTGGCTTTTGGACCTTACCTTTGTAAAGCAACCATATGGTCTATCTGGCCAGACTGAAAATGAAATGTTTCTATGAGCCATATTTGAAGGACTCAACTAAAATTCATCATCACCACACATGAAACGGAATATGTAGGATATTCCCCCACCCCGCATTCTCAGCTTTGTCTTTGATGTAGATTATTTTAGGCTTTATGTTTTGGCCTCCAATTAGGGTCAAGAGTGGAGGGAAACTGTTCAAAACTAGAAACAGTTACTGCTGAGATAACAAGCATGGGGCTGGATGAACACAGCAGGTCAA
>JAHRHZ010000043.1:29364163-29402860 GCA_024137785.1 Ginglymostoma cirratum
GTTATCTCGGATTCTCCAGTATCTGCAGTACCTTTTATCTCTGATACAACATCCTGGTAAATCTCGTCTGCATCCTTTCCAATGCTTCCACATCCTTCCTATAATGCGGCGACCAGAACTGTACTCAATACTCCAAGTGCGGCCGCACCAGAGTTTTGTACAGCTGCAATATGACCTCACGGCTCCAAAACTCAATCCCTCTACCAATAGAACCTAGCACACCGTACGCCTTCTTAGCAACCCTATCAACCTGGGTGGCAACTTTCAGGGATCTATGCACATGGACACCGAGATCTCTCTGCTCGTCCACACCACCAAGAATCTTACCATTAGCCCAGTACTCTGTATTCCTGTTACTCCTTCCAAAGTGAATCACCTCACACTTTTCCGCATTAAACTCCATTTGCCACCTCTCAGCCCAGCTCTGCAGCTTATCTATGTCCCTCTGTAACCTACAACATCCTTCCGCACTGTCCACAACTCCACCGACTTTAGTGTCATCCGTAAATTTACTAACCCATCCTTCTACGTCCTCATCCAGGTCATTTATAAAAATGACAAACAGCAGAGGCCCCAAAACAGATCCTTGCGGTACACCACTAGTAACTGAACTCCAGGATGAACATTTCCCATCAACCACCACCCTCTGTCTTCTTCTAGCTAGCCAATTTCTGATCCAACCCGCTAAATCACCCTCAATCCCATGCCTCCGAATTTTCTGCAATAGCCTACCGTGGGGAACCTTATCAAACGCTGAAATCCATTTACACCACATCAACCGCTTTACCCTCATCCACCAGTTTGGTCACCTTCTCAAAGAACTCAATAAGGTTTGTGAGGCACGACCTACCCTTCACAAAATCGTGTTGACTATCCCTAATCAAATTATTCCTTTCTAGATGATTATAAATCCTATCTCTTATAATCCTTTCCAACACTTTACCCACAACCGAAGTAAGGCTCACTGGTCTATAATTACCAGGGTTGTCTCTGCTCCCCTTCTTGAACAAGGGGACAACACTTGCTATCCTCCAGTCTTCTGGCACTATTCTTGTAGACAATGACGACATAAAGATCAAAGCCAAAGGCTCTGCAATCTCCTCCTTAGCTTCCCAGAGAATCCTAGGACAGATCCCATCCAGCCCAGGGGACTTATCTATTCTCACACTTTCCAGAATTGCTAACACCTCCTCCTTATGAACCTCAATCCCGTCTAGTCTAATAGCCTGTATCTCAGTATTCTCCTCGACAACATTGTCTTTTTCATGTGTGAATACTGATGAAAAATATTTATTTAGCGCCTCTCCTATCTCTACGGACTCCACGCACAACTTCCCACTACTGTCCTTGACTGGCCCTAATCTTACTCTCGTCATTCTTTTATTCCTGACATACCTATAGAAAGCTTTAGGGTTTTCCTTGATCCTACCTGCCAAATACTTCTCATGTCCCCTCCTGGCTCTTCTTAGCTCTCTCTTTAGATCCTTCCTGGCTAACTTGTAACTCTCAAGCGCCCTAACTGAGCCTTCACGCCTCATCTTTACATAAGCCTCCTTCTTCCTCTTGACAAGAGATTCAACTTCTTTAGTAAACCACGGTTCCCTTGCTCGACCACTTCCTCCCTGCCTGACAGGTACATACTTATCAAGGACACGCTGTAGCTGTTCCTTGAACAAGCTCCACATTTCAATTGTGCCCAGCCCCTGCAGTTTCCTTCCCCATCCTATGCATCCTAAGTCTTGCCTAATCGCCTCATAATTGCATTTCCCCCAACTATAACTCTTGCCCTGCGGTATATATCAATCCCTTTCCATCGCTAAAGTAAACGTAACCGAATTGTGGTCACTATCAGCAAAGTGCTCACCTACTTCCAAATCTAACACCTGGCCTGGTTCATTACCCAGTACCAAATCCAATGTGGCATCGCCTCTTGTTGGCCTATCTACATACTGTGTCAGGAAACCCTCCTGCACACATTGGACAAAAACTGACCCGTCTAAAATACTCGAACTATAGTGTTTCCAGTCAATATTTGGAAAGTTAAAGTCCCCCATAACAACTACCCTGTTACTTTCGCTCCTATCCAGAATCATCTTTGCTATCCATTCCCCTACATCTCTGGAACTATTCGGAGGCCTATAGAAAACTCCCAACAGGGTGACCTCTCCTTTCCTGTTTCTAACCTCAGCCCATACCACCTCAGTAGACAAGTCCTCATCAAACATCCTTTCTACCACGGTAATACTGTCCTTGACTAACAATGCCACACCTCCCCCTCTTTTACCACCTTCCCTGATCTTACTGAAACATCTAAACCCCGGAAGCTGCAACAACCATTCCTGTCCCTGCTCTATCCATGTCTCCGAAATGGCCACAACATCAAAGTCCCAGGTACCAACCCATGCTGCAAGTTCACCCACCTTATTCCGGATGCTCCTGGCGTTGAAGTAGACCCACTTCAAACCACCTTCCTGCCTGCCGGTACACTCCTGCGACCTTGAAACCTTATTCACGACCTCACTACTCTCAACTTCCTGTACACTGGAGCTACAAGTCAGGTTCCCATCCCCCTGCTGAATTAGTTTAAACCCTCCCGAAGAGCATTAGCAAATTTCACCCCCCCCAGAATATTGGTACCCCTCTGGTTCAGGTGCAGACCATCCTGTTTGTAGAGGTCCCACCTACCCCAGAATGAGCCCCAATTATCCGGGTACCTGAATCCCTCCCTCCTGCACCATCCCTGTAGCCACATGTTCAACTGCTCCATCTCCCTATTCCTCGCCTCGCTAGCATGTGGCACGGGTAACAAACCAGAGATAACAACTCTGTTTGTTCTAGCTCTAAGCTTCCACCCTAGCTCCTTGAATTTCTGCCTTACATCCCCATCCCTTTTCCGACCGATGTCATTGGTGCTTAGGTGGACCACGACTTGGGCCTGCTCCCACTCCCCCTTAAGGATCCCGAAAACACGATTCGAGACATCACAGACCCTGGCACCTGGGAGGCAACACACCAATCGCGAGTCTCTCTCTTGTTCCCACAGAATCTCCTATCTGTCCCTCTAACTATGGAGTCCCCAATGACTAATGCTCTCCTCATGTCCCCCCTTCCCTTCTGAGCAACAGGGGCAGACTCTGCGCCAGAGACCTGTACCCCATGACTTACCCCTGGTAAGTCATCCCCCCCAGCAGTATCCAAAATGGTATACTTGTTATTGAGGGGAACGGCCACAGGGGATCCCTGCACTGTCTGCCTGTTCCCTTTCCGTCCCCTGACTGTAACATCTACCTTTTTCCTGTACCTGAGGTGTAACTACCTCCCTGTAACTCCTCTCAATCACCCTCTCAGTCTCCTGACTGATCCAAAGTTCATCCAGCTCCAGCTCCCGTTCCCTAACGCGGTTTGTGAGGAGCTGGAGTTGGGTGCACTTCCCGCAGATGAAGTCAGCAGGGACACTAGTGGTGACCCTTACCTCCCACATTCTACAGGAGGAGCGTGCAACTGCCCTAACATCCATTGCCATTGTTCTGAATTCCAAAAAACAGACTATTGGAAAAAAAACTAGTAACTTACCAAATCGGCGCTCAGAACCTTTTTGGTTAGAGGAGGAGAATGGGTGGGAAACCCTACCTAAGTAGTGTTTCGGGTAAAGCAACCGCCCAAATATATTACCTCACTTACTCAGCCGTCCGTGTCTGCTCCTGCTCAGCGCGCACTCTGCCTATTCTCGAGGTAAGTTTTTAAAGGAGAAGCTTACCTTCCCAGGCTGCCCTCGCGCCTCCTTCTGGACTCCCGCTCCAAGGGCGGATGAAACTAGAACAAGAGGGCACAGCCACAAAATAAAGGGGAGCAGATTTAGGACTGAATTGAGGAGGAAGGTTTGTGAATCTGTGGAATTCCCTGTCCAGTGATATAGTTGAGGCTTCTTCATTAAATGTTTTTAAAGTTAAGGCAGAGAATTTTTTGAACCGTAAAGGAATTATGAGTTGTCAGGAGTGGGTGGGTAAGTGGAGCTGAGGCCACTAAAAGATCAGCCATGATCTTATTGAATGGCAGAGCAGGCCCAGATGGCCTACTCCTGCTCTTGGTTCTTGTCTTCTTAAAGGAGCTTGGCACAGTTTTTCCTGACCATGTTTGGCACAGTGGCTCAACGGTTAGCACTGCTGCCTCACAGACCTGGGTTCAATTCCACGCTCAGACGATTGTGTGTGGACTTTGCATATTCTCCCTGTTGTCTGCGTGGCTTTCCTCCGGGTGATCCAGTTTCCTCCCACAATCCAAAGAAGTGCAGGTTAGGTGGATTGGCCATGGGGAATGCAGGATTACAGGGGTGGGTTTGAGGGGGATGCTGTTTGGAGGGTTGGTGTAGACATCAATGCCCCCCCACATCCCCCTATAATATGTGTTAAATAAGGGGGTACCACTGTGGAAATTTCAGGTCAGTGACACAAGTCCTGAACCCAGCAACTGGCTCAACTCCTGCTTCCCCCTTCCCTCATTGAATATTGGGCCCTTTTTTTTAACATTGAAGAGCCTTCCATTCATTTGCATTGTCAGTATTGAACAATCCCAGGCAAGGCTCTCTGAACCTGATTAAAAGACCCCATTGGAGCTCAGAGTGGCGTTGGGATTAGTGAGGGTGACAAAGAGGTCTGTCAGCAAACCAATATGTCACAGTAGGCGATGCACGTAAATAAGAGTCACCTACGGCCAATTAAAGGAGTTTGCCTGGGATTTTCCAGGACAGCAGGGTCCAGTTTAAGAAAATTATCCTTCAAATTTTGCATTAGATGTTTCTTGATGTTCTTTAAGCTACTAAGTTGTGTTATAATTTTTAAAAAAAGCATTTTAATCAAACATTGCAACCAGCAAGGTTGTATACAGAGAGTAGTCAAGTTCATGCCAGTTATACAGAACTTCATTAGAATGAGTGAAAGGTGAATATGGCTTAATAAAATCATAACAAAAGGAAGGAGAGAAGCTGAAGGAAGTATGAGGTAAGTGGTAACAATGCAATAACCAGAAATTTGATCAATTAGTAATTCAGAGATGATTGAAATGATTCTTAAACCAGATAATAAAAAGAATTGTCAAAGGAGATAAAGGTATTAGAGAAACAAAAATAAGATAACAACTGGATTATGAAATAATGATCGAAAGGAGGGTCAGGAAGATGAACTGAACAAACATTTTCACACAATATAGATTCACCGTCCTAAAAAGGGAAGAGAAGAATAGCAAGATGAAACCAAAAATGCGAACTCTCTTTCACCCCCACTAACACTGACAAAGTTCTGACAAAGACCTGAATTTTTGCTTTTGGGTTGGGAGCACACAGCTGGGTCAAGTTCCCATTCTGCAAACCCAGTTCAGTGTTCCAATATGTTACTGTTTCATCCCAGGCAAGGCGAGTACAAATGGGAATCATGGCTGTTACCTTTGGAAAGAATTTTCAGCCAACAATGGGGTCTGCCAGTGATGGAGGTGAGGTGGGCAAAACACTGGCCTCACTGCTATGTCACTTTGTCAAAGCTATGAAGGAAACAAAAAGCAAAACACAGCAGTTTCTTCTGTGAACCATGAATATGCAAAGTGTGACCTGCCTCCCATTTCCATACCTCCCCGCTACCTAAAATGGCGGCAGCTATGTCCAGGGCAGAACTTCAGAATTTTCTTGCTTCCAGTACAATTTTAACTGAAGTGAAGATCATCAGCTGCACAAACATTCAGGCCACAGTGTTAAGTTATATGGTTAAACCCACATATTTAACCCCTTTTTCTGATAGCCCCATCCCATATCAACAGCTCCACTGCAGAAAGAAGTTGGTCAATATAATGAAGAGCTGAAGTTATTAAATAATAAAAGGCCAAAAGACTAGTGTTCAGGTGACAAGACAGGTGATGGTCAGTCTTCAGTTATTGGAACGATTCCAGACCAGACAGATAGTGTACTTTAAAACATTTGCATGACATAATGACATGTAATGGACTATTATAAATATACACACTTTATCTTCAGTCATTCTCTTAGTGTGTTCAGTCAGTCAGTTTTGCATAGTTCATGTAAAATAATGGGCAGTAAGCATAGAACCCACATCATACGTAAGTCTATAGTATTATGTCAATGTAAATAGTTGCTGCAGTTAATAAACTTCAAGACATCTGTCTCAACAAGAATCCAATCTCCCTGCTATATGTTACATATTTTACCCAAGAAACTACATGAATCATCACTGAAGTATTTGTCTTCTAGTTGTGAGGTTGAAGCACATATGTTAGGAAGATACTATATTCTTTAAAGGATCAATGTGTTTTCTCAGCCTGGAGATGATTGTTAATTAAACCATCATGAAACATTAGAAAAGGTCTATTGAGAAACCTATTTACTTTTTGAAAATTGAAGTGAACAGATGTGTTAAAAGTAGAAAACTGGTTCTGCACCCAAAGGAGAATTTGTGCAAATTTGTGTTATTTTCCCACTTAATTCACAGATAAACAGGAATTGAATCCAAGTGTAATCTTTAATTCTATTTCTACAGACAACAGCAAGACATATTAACATCTTCGGTATGGGCAACCTTTCAGGATCAAGATTGAAGCCTCTCATTTAGAACCATCACAACAGGGACTTGATGTTAAAAGTCTTTCACCAGCACAGGCTGTACCGCCCCCAGCTTCAGTTTCATGCAGATTCAGAGAATGAAGACGAAAGCTTTAGTAAAGTAAACAACACAGACAAATGCAGGCTGACATGTAAGCTGCAGACCAGGTCAAGAAACTATGTGGCAATGAGTTAAACAATAGCTTTTCAACTCTGGGATCAGAGTTCAGTGTTACCCAGCAGGATCCTGATAGTATAAACTCTGCCTGCTGATACTATATTCCTCAGATTTTTGACAGGCTCAACTATATTCCTAAAAGGTATGACTCAAATAGCTAGAGCTGAATGCCATATTCTTTTTCACAGGATGAGTAATTTGTGAAGATCAACATGCGATGAGTTAAATTTCACCAGTAATTATGCTTCAAGCACATGGAGGCAAAGATTTCACTCACAATGATTCTTTAGACACTGCAGAAATAGGTAACCAGAATTTAAAAACCAGTTTGAAAGCAACTCAATCATCCCTTAGTCATCCAAAATCCTTCCTTGTATATATTCACAAAGGAGAAGGTTATCAAATTGCTGGGAGGATGGGAGGGAAAGTGCTAAGGCCAGACGTTTAGAGGACAGAACAGATACAGACAATAATTCTGACAATTTCACGAGGAGACATGTCAATGTACGAGAAACACTGGTGCGCCAAGTTGCATTATCCAATCAGATGCGACAGAGAGAATGGAACTGGGAGAACAGAATAAAATGTTTCAAAGAAGTGATGTGAGGTGCAGGAGGTGGGGAGAGAAGTTTTGACATTGTCACTGTGGTATCCTTATTTTTAACTTTATTCTCTTATGGGACGTGGATCTATCCATGCAGAAAAGTCCATCATTTTTCTCTGATCCCTAACTGTGCTTGGACATTATGGCTTGCTTGGCCAAGTAAGAGTCAACTATATTTCTGTTGATCTGGAGTCACATGTAGACCAGACTAGGAAAGACAGAAGATTGCCTTTCGTAAAGGACATTAGTAAATTAGGTTTTATGACAAATGATAGTCACCATTATTTAAACTAATTTCCAATTCCAGATCTATCAACTAGTTTTAAATTCCACCAGCTATTGTGTTAGGGTTTGAGCCCAAATCCTCAGAACTTTAGCCTGAACATCTGATTACTAGCCCAGTGACATTACCACTCTGTCATCACTCTCACTGCTAATGAGCGAGAAGCCTGCAAGCCTGAGATAGTAGGAACTGCAGATGCTGCAGAATCTGAGACAACAAGGTGTAGAGCTGTTTGAACACAGCAGGCCAAGCAGCATCATAGGAACAGGAAAGCTTGACGTTTCGGGCCTAGAACCTTCTTCAGAAAAGAAGGGTCTAGGCCTGAAACGTCAAGCTTTCCTGCTCCTATGATGCTGCTTGGCCTGCTGTGTTCATCCAGCTCTACACGTTGTTGTCTCAGCCTGCAAGCCTGAAACAGGTTTAATACTTTCCTATGACATTTGGGGTCTTTATGCTGATTGTGGAATTTAATTCAAAAGTTAACTTTAAATACGGGCAAGAGATGGATCATGCAAGCTTCTCCAGTCGGGTGAGAAAATATAAATCAGCCACAGATCCTTTACAACATCATATATCTCTAAAACCAAAGGGGGAAGGATTTTGGTTCCACAAAAAGACTGCAGGCCATTGTTGGCTTGAATTCACGTGCCTCAGATTTCTTACCCCTGGCTTTTACTATTACCAAGCGCCATGCTACTTCCCTAGACTAACTGGATCCGTGAGCTGCAGTAGGCATCTGGTCCTTCGCTCAAACACGTTCTGATGCTGAATTAAACCTCAGACCAGCAGAGACCAACAAATGGAACAATCACTCGCTCCTAGTTTTATCTCTGCAATTTCTGACAATGCAATTGTATTTGAGACATTGTAATACTCGTAATCATGGCAAGAATCCTTCAAATCCTTAGAAACTCTTTTACAGAAAATCACAGGGCGTTGTTAATGGAGAGAGATGATTCTTGAATGGACAAGGCAAATCTGTGAGTAGTCGCAGGGATGGGCAATGCTGCAACTATGGCAGGACACGAGAAACCATTGCATAATTTAAACTTGGCACAAATGTAAAGCTAGAATCCCATACCTCTGCCATGAATAGTACTGCAAAAACAGTCAATGGGGCATTAATTGGATTGAGGGGAAGCTTTGACCCCTCCATCTGAGCAGTTCTCTGGGCACAACAGCACAGGGACCAATGGCCACTACCAGAGCTGCAGACAGTTCCCAATGCTGATCATCACTGAAACCAGATGAGTAAGTACATAGTGAGAGTGCTGGTGTTTTGAGAAAGCCAGGCTGTCAAGACTTGGCATAGATGGAGCGGTGAGATGGGAAGTAATGCTGGGGTGAAGTGAAATGCTGTGGGTAGAGGGAGTGTCCCAAGAGGGCCCAGAAAGCCTTTAAAGAAGGCACCCTTCCTTGCCCAATAATTGTAAGCTGGCTCTCCACTTGCGCCAGCTTAATCCGACATCAGAAGAGTTGCATTAATTCACCACAATAGGTCCTCAATTAGATCACCATCAGGAGGATCATTCCAAACTTTGCAGCAGAGGGTAGAGGCAAGTAAGTGCCATAAATGATGTCTGTGGCACCATGCCCAGTTTAACCCCCACAGCTGCCTGACAACCCAACCTACAGGGTGTGTAGAATTCTGCCTGCAATATAAAGGTTTTGTGGTAGCTTTTATCAATAACCTCCATGGCTAGAAAGCAACAACTTGGGTCAACAACATTGACATGCTTTTATCAAACTCTGCACAAAGATTTCCAAGTGTGATTATACATTAAGCAGAACAGGGATTCAGTGGATGGCGAACATGAAGAAAGGGGGGCAGTAGAGATTCAAGAGTGGAAACAGACCGAATGCAGAAGAAAAGGGAAGATCTAAGGGTTTTACCAGTAAGAAAGGAGGTACATTAAATAAGAATTCAAAAGTTAGAAGAAGAATTGCATTTTTAAAGTTCCATTTATGACCTAAGAGGCTCAATACATTTTATTATCATATACATGCTCAATTTAGGAAATACCAACTGGTGCACAGCAAGCTCCAACAAAAAGCAATGGGCTGAAAATTATTCTTGATTGTCAAAATTGTCCCCAATATCATCTAACTGCCTTAGGGATTCACTTATATCCACCTGGAAGAACAGACATGGCCCTGTATTCTATACCATCTGAAGAATACCATCTTCAAAAGTCAGTTAGTGCTGAAATATCCAGGTAGACATTGTACTGAAGCCCCTAAACTGAGACTTGAAAACACAAGCTTTTTGCTGAGAGGTCAAACTCTCAACCATTGAGCCACAACAATACCAGGTAACTGGTGTTGATTCTCTGGTTCCTGTTTCGTTATTGGAAATCAATTTGTCTGAATTTAATCAGACTCTGAGATGCACCAAGGTCAGTAGGATCACAGGAACCCTGGTAGGAGTGACTCCTGGATACAATTCTACCTTCAAGGCATTTCAATCAATGAAGGAACCAGATATGTTGCCTGCTTCAAAGAGCCATTTCTCAATGCTATCAACATTTGCCGATACTTAGGCAATACCCTTCCTCTGTGGGGAAGGACACCAGTTAAATACAGGGGCTGTGGGCAGGGAAGGCTATACTAACGGCCCCAATGACTGCCCCAGAACCCTCCATGAGCTTAACAAATTTTTCTACTTTCTTACCTTCCCAGCTGCTGAGATCTCCTGTCTTCCTCAGAAGCCACCACCTCTCCCAGTCACAATGCAAAAGCCTCAATGCTGCCATAGCTATGTCCAGCTGGAAGTATGGAAATCCCACTCACCTTAATTATGAGGCCAAATGATATGAAATTGCTTGGTAATTCTATCTACTAGCAAGTGCAGCCCTGGCACACCCCTTTCAGCTGCACTATTAGGGTCTCCCCTCACCTTATAAAATTCATAGAAACAGGGAAAATAGGAGCAGGAGTAGGCTATTTGGCACTTAGAAACTGCTTCTCCGTTCACTATGAATGCGGCCGATCATGCAACTAAGTACCATGTTCCTGCTTCCACTCCATACCCTTTGATCCCATTCGCCCTGAACAACTATAAGTAACTCCTTTTTTGAAACAATTCAATGCTTTGGCCTCAGCTGCTTTCTGTGGCAAAAAATTCCACAGGCTCACCACTATCTGGGTGAAGAAATTTCACCTCATTTGGCCTATAGCATATGGCCTATACCATATCCTTTGCCTGTGACCCCTGGTACAGGACTTCCTGGTCATTGGCAGCATTCTTCCTGCATTTACCCTTTCTAGTCCTATTAAGATGTTATAGATTTCTATGAGACTCCCCACCCCACCACCATTCTTTTAAACTCCAATGACTATAGTCCTTTTTGAGCCCGTCTCAATTCATACATCAGTCCTGCCTTCACAGGAGTCTGTCTGTTAAACCAATGTTACATTCCCTCCAGAGCCAGAACAGATAAGGAGTTCCTCAGATAAGGAGACCAAAACTGCATACAATACTCCAGTTATAGTGTCACTAAGGCCCTGTACATTTGCAGTAAGACATCCCTGCTCCTGTACTCTAATCCTCTCACTATGAAGGCCAACAAAACATTAGCTTCTTCACCGCCTGCTGCACATGCCTGCTTACTTTCACATACAGGGATACAAGGACACCCAAATCTCATCACACCTCCCGCTTTCCCAATCTATCACTATTCAGGTAAATACTACCTTCCTGTTTTAGCTCCCAAAATGGATAACTTCACATTTATCCACAGTATGCTTCAGTCGCCAATTTAACCCGATATTTACTTTGTTATCTTGTGAAACTAGATCAATCCTTTGCTTGTTCTGACAACAGCTGGAGTATTAAAGCTCCACACACCCAATTGTATTCTGTTATTGCTGCTTTTAAATCTTACAGGAACCAGCTTCCTACCTGACACCACCTCCTTCCAAATTTCCGAGAGAGTTGAGTTGGTCCATTGCTGTTCAATATATACATAAACTGTCCTTATGAATTTTGAATGTGGCAATGTTATATTCACTGGATGGCAGAAGCACTCTCACACCACCTTATCCAAATCTCCCCCCTTCACCCCCGCAGTGCAAATGGTTCTTCAAAGCATTTCATTTGTGAAATTGAAATTATCATACACTGCTGCAACAGAGAGGGTTCCACTGAAATTCAAGTCGAAGACGCATTGGCACCCAATAAAGAATTGTTCTTATTCTATATTGATCAGTGTAAGCTTGGGTCAATGACACCCCAGGTTTGTATGATCAATTCCTTTAAACACAACACATTTGTACATTGATCACAGGTGAAACATGATTGTTTCTCTTGATTCCTGTTCCTTTACTTTTGAGTCAGAGTCGTGGAGTCATAGAGTAACACAGCATGGAAACAGACCCTTTGGCCCAAACTAGTCCATGCTGACCATAGTGCCCACTCAGCTATTTCCAATTCCCTGTATTTGGTCCATAATCCCTCTAAACCCTTCTCATGTTGCTATTGTACCTGCCTCAAACACTTTCTCCAGCTACCCATTCCATATACGCACCAATCTCTGTGTGAAGAAGTTGCCCTTCAGGTCCTTCTTAAATCTATCCCCTCTCACCTTAAATCTATGCCCTCTAGTTTTCAATTCCCCATCCTGGGAAAACACTTTATGCATTCATCCTATCTATGCCCCACATGATTTTATACACTCAATAAGGTCAATCCTCATTCTCCTACATTCCAAGGAATAAAGTCCTATCCTGGCCAACCTCTCCCAAGAACTCAGGCCTACTAGTCCTGGCAACATCCTTGTAAATCTTCTTTGCACACTTTGCAGTTTAGATATGTCTTTCCTACAACAGGGTGACCAAAACTACACAATACTCCAAGTGCGGCCTCACCAACAACTTATATAACTGTAACATAAAGTCCCAACTCCTATACTCAATGTCTCAATCGATGAAGGCCAGCATGCCAAATGCCTTCTTCACCACCCTGTCTGTCTGTGACGCCACTTTCAACGTACTATGTACTTGTACTCCTAGGTCCCTCAGTTCCAGAACACTCCTCAGGAACTTACCATTTACTGTATAAGTCCTACCTTGGTTTGACTTTCCAAAATGCAACACCTAACATTGCATTGCATTTGCCAATCTTCAGCCCATTTCCTTATCTGATCAAGATCACTCTGTAATTTTTGATAACCTTCTTCGCTATTAACAAAACCTCCTAATTTTATATCATCCGCAAACTTTCTAATCATGCCTTGTACCTTCACATCCAGATTATTTATGTAAATAACAAATAACAAAGGTCCCAGCACCAACCCCTGTGGAGTATTGAAGCTCCGCATTCCCAATTGCATTCTGAGGATCCGTTGCAGTTAAATCTTTCTCTGCAGTTAATCAATCACGAGTTGAAAGATGCCATTCTCCAATTTTGATTCACTTCTTGAGCAGATAGTTCAGATTGGTCGATGGTGGGGAGTGGGGTGTGGGAGGGATCACAGGAGTGCGATACAATTTACAACTGGCAGCAGCTCTACAAAAGCACATGGAGCAGAGGGACCATGATCATAAGTTTGGAGATAACAATGTCAGTCAATCATTGAAGAATGTTTCATCGCGTGACCAATGGAACCCTCCCTCTCCTCACCGCCCATTAACAGTTCTCTAAAAAGTAAATGTGTTTGCTGGAACTAGTTGGTGCACGTCAAAGGGAAAACCAGCTTTAAACAAAAAAACAATAAAACTTGGACCTGAATGTTTTGTTTGTACCGAAGCTCCAATTTGAGGCTTCCGTGATGAGTCAGACCAGTACATGCTATTTACAGGTTTTACTGGCTTAGCTGCCTGTTTCATCAATGCTCAAGTTAAATCAGGCTTTTAATTGCACTGTAGGAATATGAGTTAACTGGAAGGTCTCAACAGCGAAGTACAGAAATATTATGCAACACATCATTTCAATACAGAAACTTGGTGTCATGTTACATTATACTGAGTTTTTAGTTGAACAGTCTTCTCCTTGTTTGTCTTGGGAATTAGGTCCCTAAGTGAACACAAACACCTGAGAGAATGAGGCTGGGGAAATAATAATAGGGAATCAGGAAATGCTTAAGGAGTTTGAATAAATAAATCTTCTCAGTAGAAGACACCCACTATTACTAAGTACTCAACAGGCAAGAGGAAGAGAGGAAATAAATACGATAACTCTCACTCAAGGAAAAATAGCGAGAGATAATAGGTACTGCAGATGCTGGAGAATCCGAGATAACAAGGTGTGGAGCTGGATGAACACAGCGGGCCAAAAACTCCAAAATACCGAGAGGTCCCCTGGATCTGATGGGATGCATCTTAGGATATTAAAGGCGGTAATTATAGAGATAGAGACTGCACTGGTTGTGATCTTCTAAGAATCCTTAAATTCTGGGCAGGTTCCACAGGAGAATTGGACACCCAGTTATGAGAAAGATATTATTAAGCTGGAGAAGGTTCAGAAGAGATTTGCCAGAATATTGCTGGGTACAGAACGTTTGCACTATAAAGAAAGGCTGGATAGGCTGGGACTATTTCATTGGAGTGTAGGAGGTTGAGAGGTGAGCTTATAGAGGTTTATAAAATCATAAAGGGTATGGATAAGCTTAATGGTAGGTGTCTTTACCCCAGAATGGGGGATTTCAAGACTAGGGGGCATATTTTTAAAGTGCCAGGAAAGAGATTTTAAAAAAGACATGAGGGGCAAATTTTTTACACAGAGGGTAGTTCGAATGTGGAATGAACTTCCCTAGGAAATGGTGGATGTGAGCACAATTATGTTTAGAAGACATTTGGATAAGTACATGAATAGGAAAGGTTTGGCAGGATATGGGCCAGGAGCAGGCCGGTGGGACTAGTTTAGTTTGGGATTATGTTCGGCATGGGCTGGTTGGACCGGAGAGTCTGTTTCCGTGTGGCATGGCTATCACTAGAAAACTGCCAGTATAACAGCTTTACTTTAAAAGGGAAGGAGTCAAAAAACAGATAACCAGAAGCTAGTTAGTGTAATATCTGGTATTGAGAAAATGTTAGAGTCTATTATAAAGGATGCAATAGCAGAGCGTTTAGAAATAATAACATTTTATAAATGATAATGTGATTAAGCAGAGTCACCTTCATAAATGGAAATCATGCCTGACAAATTTGTTGACGAGTTTACAAGCAGGATATTAAAAAGGGGAAAATGCAATTAATTTCGATTTTCAGAAAGTGTTTAATTAGGCCACACATTATGCTGCTTAGTAAGGTAAGAGCCCATGATGTATATTAGTATGGATAGTGGACTGGCGAACTAATAGAACAGACTGGTTAACTAATAGAAGACAGAGATAAGGGGTGCATTTTCAGGATGGTAACCTGAAACTAATGGTGTGCCATAGGGACCAATGCTGGACCCACAACTGTTTACAATATTTATTCATGACTTGGATAAGAAACATGAATGTAGTATTACCAAGTTTGCGGATGACACAAAACTAGGCAGGAAAGCAAGTGGTGAGGATGACACAAAGAATGTACAGAGAGATATAAACAGTTTGAGTGAATGGACAAAAACTTGACAGATCGAATATAATGTGGGGAAAAGTGAGGTTATGTTCTGGGAGCTGAATATCATTTAAATAGAGAAAGTCACCAAAATGCTACAGATCAAGGGATTTCGGGAATCCTTGTGTGTGAGGATAGCACAAAAGCTAGTGTCCAATTTCAGTGGGTAACAGTGAAAGCAAATGAAATGAAATGAAATGAAATGTTGGTCTTTATTTCAAAGGAAATGGAGTATAAAAGTAGGGAGCTTGGCTAAAGTTATACAAGGCACGAGTCAAACCACAACTGGAATACAGTGAACAGTTTCCTTATCTAAGGAAAGATGGACTGACACTAGGGACAATCCAGAAAAGGTTCATGAGGCTGATAACAGGTATGAAGGCATTGTCTTATGAGGAGAGGTTGAGTAGATTGGACCTATATTTGTTGGAATATAGAAGAATGAAAGGCGACCTTTTTAAAACATACACCACATTTACAGAACAGGACAGGGTAGATGCGGACAGGTTGTTTCCCTTGTGGGAGAGTCTACGACCAGGGGGAGTCATCTCAGAACAAGGGGTGGTATATTTGAGCCAGAGATGAGGAGGAGTTTCCCAGAGGGTTTTGATTTTGTGCAATTCATTACCACAGAGGCTTTTGAGGCCAAATTATTACGTATATTCAATGCTGAGATAGATAGATTTTTATTTAGTAAGAGAGTCAAAGGTTGTGGGGAAGAGACAGGAAAGTAGAGTTGAATATTACCAGAGCAGTCATGATCTCATTGAATGGCAGAGTTCATTTGATGGACTGAATGGCCTATTTCTGATCATATACCTTATAGTGTTATGAAGTAAAAATTTCTCTTATCATACGATCTTCCCAGTTGTAGTCAAAATGTAGCAGCAAGCATATGAGATGACTGACACATCATCCACCCCCCAAAACCCAATCATTGTCCCCACTCAACTGACTGTGCACCAAGAAACTCATCAAAAGCCTACAGGCAATGACGAGCAAGCTTCTTGGCCTGTTGCCAGGGTAGTTACCAAACAATACTAGCCAATCAGAGCCCAGCAGCTCCTGGGTCATAAAGATCGCGAATCAAGGCCTTCTTCATAGCAGATAAAGCAACATCTTGGGCCTAGTGGTCAGGAAGCTAACAAGTTGATACCTTTAAGTGGCAACTAATTTAATACTCAAGGGCTTTAATTAGTGCCTGGACAAAAAGTCCTCAGTGGACCTTCTTGCCCAGAACTTAAGTGAGGCAGTAATAAGGGAACAAGTATCCTGCCAGGGCCAACACGCTCATTTGTTTTCCCTTTCTTATCAACTCCAGGGAACAAAAATCTTTGCCCTACCATTTCTAAATTACTTGTTTTATCTCAACCCATATTTATTCCAATGACCACCAGTCTCACTTTTCAAACATTTTACCAAATGACTTAATCCTCTGAGCCTCAATTTCTGTTTCTATAATTACTTCTTGGCACTTTTCTCTTGTCTATTTCTCACTTACACATTTAGGGAACATTTCAATCTAAACTTGTGATAAAATATTTCTAACCTGCTGCTTTTCTCTCTGTTGCTGTTTATTCGATTTCTTTATCCATATTTCTTGTGGTGCTGTTCATTTTTTGACTCTCTTCCAATCTTGCTCACATAGGCTCCTTCTCCTGGTGGTCTTTCTGATTAGTTCTAAGTTTCTTGAACTTGGTAAACTAAATCCTCTATCTTGCCTCCTATTTCTTTGTGCACTGCTACTGTTTGACATCCCCCTCCTGTAAATAGGACTACTTTCAATGATTTGTGATCTTCTTCTAGGGTCTTGTTTGCTCCCAGACCCACTGCATGAGCTTACGTTTCATTTTTCTGTCTTTTATCTATGTATTTCATGTTCCTAATCCGTGGCCCCAACCTCCTGCCCCTCATCCTGCGCATTCATCCAGCTTTGATATTTTCCAGTGGCCTTCCCTGCTGTATTTATAATTGTCACATCTCTCCATTAACTTGTTGCTCCTAAAATATTTGACTTTGGTATCCACTTTTGGAATCTGTCCTTTGGGATTAACAGCCTCATATTGACCATCAGAAATGATTTGTCCATCATCACACAGACTATCAATGGCTACAGTTTGATCCTCAAGACTGTGCTAAGTTTAGGTATGCAAGGTACCCGGATCCTCATTATTTTCCAGAACTCCTTCAAAATATGAAACTTTGTAATTCATATCAAGCAACCTTGACGAGTTTCCGGAACAGTCTGCTTCCCCTGCTGTATAATTATTTCTGTTTTTTACCAGTAGCCTTCTTTGGGCCTCTCCATTCTTTATGCCTATCTTTTCTTATAATTACCCATATCTGCCTGACTGAAACTGGTTTCCGATAGCCTTACCTTATATCTTAAGGCACACTGAATTCTTTCTGAATGTTTTTTCTGCCTTCATGCAACGCTTTCAAATGTTCTGAAAAAGCATCTTCCCAAGATGGGGGCTGATAGCCCATTAGTGATGCAACTTTAAGATTACAACCAACGCCTGTCACAGCTTTTTTGTCCTCATTTCTGTTAGATGTATTTAATATATTGCCACTTGTACCCAGGTACAGTGAAACGTGGATAATGTCACCACATTCCGATTTGGGTTACAGAATAAATTACTGAATGAGTTGTATAAATGGTGCAATATTGAATAAATTAATAATAAATTGACATGACTAAATCTGGAACAGCTTCAAAAGTTCATCTTTCCCTCTCCACGGCCTTCGTCCTCTCTGCTCCTCCAGTTGCTGCCATCTGGCATTGTCCCCAGGGTCCTGGCAATGTGCTCCTTCTCTGCCGCCATTAGCACTATCACTTCTGCACCTGCCGCTTCCGAGCTGGAGACAGTAACACCGCATAGGTCCCATACCTCCTCCGATGCTAGACATCGACTGACAAGTCCTGGCTCTGAGTTGAACAATGGGGTCCTGACTCACCTTCTGATGCCGCAACAGGAAATTCAGTGGGGATGGAGATACACAAGGCCCTGGCCTCCCACAGTAGCACATCAGGAGGAGGCCGCAGGGCAACCAAAGTGAAAAAGAAATATTACTAAGTTGGAAAGAGAACGATGAAGCCATGTGGATGTGGCAGAACCCGTCACATGAGAATCACACTCAGGAGCCAAATGCTACCAACCTCACTGCCACCATCTTGGAAGTCACGAGACCACAGATTGAGATATGGTTACAGTCCTTTCATACTACATGGTCTTGCCAATCTATTGTTGTATTCAACATTTCTTTTGTTGTACTGCCGATTGCCCCCTTTGTACTATGAAAGCTGTGGAAAAGAATCCTATTGTCAGAGTATTTTTAATGCTTCTGACATTCATTTTAGTAGTGTGTACGTTTATTCACAAATTTAACTGATGTCAAAACTTGAAGCCTACCCCTACTTTACACTTCTATAAAGTTCATTAACTTAAAAGACAATGTAGATTGATGAGTTTCCACATGAAATTTCTGCTGTCTTGTATACAGTCTCCTGAATTCCATTATGTATTCTTCCACAATTCTATTATCTGTCTTTCTAAATTTGTCAAAATCTGACCAAGCAGTCAATGAATCATTTATTTGTGAAATTTTATCCATAAAGGTTAACAGCCTGTCCAAACCTTCATTTGTGTTCAAATTGTTAGGCTCCAATTCTAAAAGAATCTTTGCTTCTCATCCAACTCCTGTGTAGTAATGAACGTGCAAAGGCATATACCTTTAGTACAGAATCTTAGTTACAAAGCCAAAAAAAGGAACACAAAGTTAAATAGTTAAACATTTCAGTCCTTCTTACTGTAAGTTAGAAAAAACAAAGAAACACAACAGTTCAACACCATTGTCCATAAGCGTTTTCAGCTTTGATAAAGAAATAAGCCAGCACCAAATGGTTATTTCATTCTCTCGCTGGTCATAAGGCTCATTTTCAGAAAATAGAGCCAGACAATCATCACCCAAAATTTTACACTTGGACTCAATCATACTCTGTCACCAATGTTATACACTTGATGATAAGTGGTTTTGAACAGTCTATGTTCACAATTTCAATAACAGCTTTATTTCAGTTATCAGTAATCCATAAAAAACTCACACCCCACTGATTACTAGCTCACCGTATTTATCGAACCAACTAAAAACTCTAATTGAATATATCATCACCCTGTTTCCACTTTCCAGTATGTCATAGGCATTCCTGTATACCCTTTTGTATGACGAAAAATGCAGCCCAGGCCTGGGGTCAAGGCTGAAGGTCAATGGACAATTAACTTACAAAATCCACAGTTATAATTGGATGACGTGGGGAGCTAGAATCAAGTTTAACAGGCCAATGCGTTGATTGTGTTGACTCTAAATGTGTCCTTTTCTGCGACATTTTTAGGTGTACCTGATTGTAAGATGTGGCCAACCATTCCTGCTATATGTGTAATAGACAGAGGGACAGAAACCTGTCTCGCACAACCTACCAAAAATTTTGGCTTTGCATTACCTATTATTTGTCTCACCAGCCCCTTTTACGGTCAAATGCAATTGAATTGAATTGAATTGAATCAGGTTTATTGTTACATGTACATGTTTGAGTACGGTGACAATTTACAGGCTGCCACTTATGGCGCCACCTTAAGTACAAAGGTACTTAGGCACAGTATCTTAGTTGCAAAGCAGAAAAATAAGGAAAACAAAGTGAAAAAGTTAAACATTACAGTCCTTTTTAATATAAGTTAGAAAAAATAACAAAACACAGTTTGTAGTTCAACACCATAGTCCATAAGTGCCTGGTCATGCTGGGATTGTGCTCCTCACAAGGGTGTGACCTCGTGCCCCCCCCCCACCCCTCCCCACCAGCCACCTCAAACTTTCTGCTCCCCCTCTCGCAGCTGGCCTCCTCGGGCTGCCTGCTCCCGCTCTCACCATCTGCCACATGGACCTGCCTACTCCTGCTCTCTAGCGTATAACTGGATGTTCTGCCCTGTTCTTGCTACCACTCAAGATGACCTCTAATCACAGAATCTTCAAAAGCAATTCTGAAGTAGTTTTCAAAAACGCAAAGCATCATTGTGGAGATCATTCAGTTAGAATCTCAGCCATCATTGCAGTCTGAAACAAAGCCTTAGGCTAGTCTCAAAGTTGGATTAGAAGTGGCACATTTCCATTTGCTAGATCTTCTGCATATTCCATACAGATCACTTCTGAAGACAGATATAATCAATCCATGATCAATGTTGTAGAACTGCTGGCTCTATAGGCTGCTGGCAATTAATGCTGAGATATTAAATCAGTTTCCCATTGCACACTGATCATTGTTTTGTACAATTCTAGAAGACATTTATAAAGAGTCAACTTTATCTTTTCCAGTTTTCTTTCCCTCCTGGTAATCTCTGACTGAAGTCTTCAGCTCCTCTAAGATGATGGGTTATGGTTCTATAATCACAAGTTATATTACACCTTTTAGATATCCGATTAGTAAGATTGCCACGCATGGAATGTGCCAGAGACAAGCACAATCATGTCTTCAATGAACCCCCAGCTTTCTGTGAGAACCATTAGGAGCAAGTCCACTGACTGAATATTTCTCCCTACTGCCAATTACAGGTCTGATGAACATCAGAAGTGCAATAACCATTAGTACACTTGGAGCAACAGACGTTTCTGGGTGTGCAGCCAGAAAAAGGACAAATTAGCATTTTTTTGTCCTTAGCACCTTTCATGTTGTCAGGACATTTCAATATCTTTAAAACCATTGGGATATTTTCACAATGTGGTTGCTGTTGTAACGTTGGCAATTTCTGCGCAGCAAATTCCCACAAACAACGACAAAAACAAACATGCTGGCTAATCTTATCGTGTGTTATTGGTTGAGAGACAATTACCAGCTGCAGCACCTCAGCTGCTTTTCTTTGATTGGTGCTAGGTAGGACCCTTCACATCCACAAGGAACCAGAGAATAGCAAGGATGCAGTTGTAACCCTAACAGAGCTGAATGTCTTCAGCTTTGCATGTTAGATTGTGTGGCCGAGACTCTCAAATTGGGCCTGAACTGATGGCTCCCTGGTTCAGAGGCAAACACATGTGGACTCCAAAGCATAACGAAAATCATAGGAGGTACATTTATTTTTATTATTCACTCGCTGGCTGGGCCAGTATTTATTTTCCGTCTCCTGTTGCCCATGAGAAGGTGGTAGTGAGCTGCCTTCTTGAACTGTTGCAGTCCATGTTCTGTAGGTAGACCCACAATACCCTTAGGGAGGGAATTCCAGGATTTTAACCCAGCGACAATGAAGGAGTGGTAATATATTTCTAAACAATATGGTGAGTGGCTTGGAGGTGTGGTGTTCCCATGTATCTGCTGTCACTGTCCGCTTATATGGAAGTGAACCTGAGTTTGGAAGGTGCTGTCTAATAATCTTTGGTGAATTTCTGCAGTGCATCTTGTTCACACAGCCATTGCTGAGCATCAGTGGTGGAAGGATTGGATGTTTGTGGATTTAGTGTCAATCGATTGGACTGCTTTGTGTCAAGGACGGTGTCAAGCTTCTTGATTGTTACTGGAGCTGCACCCATCCAGGCAAGTGGGGAGTATTCCATCACACTCCTGACTTGTGCCATGTAGACAGTGGACAGATTTTCAGGAGTCAGGAGGTGAGATACTCGACGCAGTATTCCTAGCTTCTGACTTGATCTTGTGACCATTGTGTTTATGTTGTGAGTCCAGTTGAGTTTCTGGTTAATGGTAAACCCAAAGAGGTTGTCAGTGGGGGATTCAGTGATTGTAACACCATTGAATGTCAAGGTGCAGTGGCTAGCATTTGAAAGAATGCAATGTACGGGAAAAGGGCAGTGAAATGGGATCAGCTTAGATACCTCCAACTGAAACCAGCACAGCCCAGAAATGGCAAGAAAGGCTTTTGAAATATACTGTAATTTTCTGAATATTTCCTTTGCAAGAACATTTACCTGCATGCACCATGGATTCTGATGTCAGTATAACTGGAAGCATTGAGAAAGTCAACAAGGAAATGGCCTCATTTGAACAACGGTTAGAAACACATCTGGAACAAGGAGGGCAATTGGTCTGAATAGAGATGTGCAGCATTGCTATCTAAATTAGTTCCCTGGCTGAGCAAGAAGAACTGACTGGTCTTCCAGTTCTAGAATGAGGGACAGACAGCAAGGTTGTAAACCCATTCATGCAAGATTTAATGAACAATTATGACAAGTAGCAAATAAATGAACTCGTAAAAATCTCAGATCTGCTTTTTAAAAAATCATTCTTATATGACATGTTTTATGTTGTGTTTCTATTAAGACAAAACTCAACGAAAAGTTTCTTTGGGGGAGTGAGGGGAAGGTGGTTATACACTACTTCAATATGTGAGATGCAAACGCTGAGGAATGCAAAATTAATGACACTCCATTCAGGTAAAGGATAGCAAAATTCAAGATTGGATTTCCTCTTCTGGATCCACTGTGCCTCAGTTGTAATGCTACTGCAGACAACCAGTCTCAGCCACTCTTTATTTATTCTCCACAACTTTGTGGTTTCTCTCAGTGAGATTGTTCATTTTGAGTCAATTAGCAGAAGATTAAAGATGGTTCTCCATCCTGGGACCACATCCCCAGAGTTGAGTTAAATGTGTTCAAACTAATTTCCATCAGCAGCTTTGCCAGCAAAAAAGAATTTGAGGATTTCATCCAAAACCCCAAGCTCAGATCAAACAAGTCAATGCCATAACCACTGTGGTCTTGCATAATGAGTTTCTATTGATATAATTCTTAGCCTATAACTCAAATTATATGTTGTCATTTCTACAGACAGCAACAAGCTATTGGGATAAACGTCACCAGATGCTGGTAACTTTGAACTGGTGTACATGTGCTCTGTTCCCTATTGAGAATGTGTCCATGACATAACATTGTACCTAATTTGGCACCAGTAGATGGGGTAATGCTTTTGATAAGCAGCTAACACTGAAATGTAAATGATTGGAATAGTAATCTTCACATTCACAAAAATTATTGCATTGCAATTCAAACCAGCTGAACTACTGCCCCAAAAGAATCCTGGGTTATTTTTGGACTATGTTGTTATGAGGCAATAATCTCCACCATCCACATTAAACCTGGGTGTTGGCAGAAACACAACAAGGGAAAACCATTTGCAAATCTTCTTAGTTTGATTTTTAAATTTGGTTTCATTTTATTAGCTGTTTTTACGGTGATGAGAGTTACTTTCACACAGAATCATTGAATGGTGCAGTAGAGAAAGGGGTCATTCATTCCATTTGTGTCTGTGCTTGCTCTATGTCCAACCAACCAAACTGATTCTGCTTCCCTGCTTTTGCTTAACAGCCCAACCTGTTGTTTTTTCCTTCCTTAAGTACTTATCCAATTTTCTTTGTGAAGGCTATGAATGAATTTGCATCCACTACCCGATCAGGCAGTGTTTTCCAGATCACAAGAACACACTAGCGATGAGGAGAAATCCAACAACCCAGGTTGGTGGTTAGGCCTGGTGCCCGACTGGGTGGTCTTATCCAGGGGGGACTTCCTTGTCCTGGCTTGGAGGTCTCGTCCTAATGTGGTGGTCTTCTTCGCCATCTTCCGGGTATTCCAGCCTCCTGGTGGAAAGGTCTAGCCCTGGCGCGGGGGTCTCGTCTCATTGCAGCAGGGTGGTCTCCACCTAGTGGTTTCACCCACACCCTGCATCGCGGTTTCGGCCGAGTTTTCCAGCATACCCCAAACCCAGCAGCTGTTAATTGTACATCGATGAACTTTTACCTTTTTTTCTTCTTCTGTCAATAACTTAGACGCCGTGGTTTGGCATCTGATAAAACTTCTCACTGTGTTTTTTATGAAAAAATACATGTGACAATAAATTGCGATTCTATTCTATTCTGTGCACACAAGGAGCTGGAAATCTAAGTCTTATCAGAGGCCAGTGACACTTGGATGTTATCAGTTGAGGGCTGGACAAAAATTGCATCTTTTAATTCAATTTTTAAGATAGAAAAATGAAACATTCTACGCGCTCACAGTTACGGTGCAATGGATAACGTTACGTTGCTGAAAGAGAGCTTTCCTACATCAGCTACTGATGAAGATGTTGCTACTCTCGACTGTTCCAAATTTTAATCTTTTAATCTGAAACGCAGATGGCTCTTTGCCAGAGAACGGTCTGAAAAGAAATGATCACATTAGTATGTAGCTCCAAACAGTATCGCAGTTCTCACCTGTGTCCTGCCAGGTTTGGAAAGTTCATTGCACTACATTGAGCCTGGGCAATTCTAGCAAAGGCAGCTCACTGAATTTGTCCTTCATTCACTGTTGCTTTGCAGTTCTCTGACTTCAAGTTGAAAGTTTCCAGGTACATTGGCAGCTTTGATGTTGAACACTCTGGCGATAATATTTAAAACATAAGAATCAAGAGCAAGAGTAGGCCACGTGGCCCTTCGATCCTGCTCTGCCATTCAATGTGATCATGGCTGATCTTTTCATGACCTCAGTTTCACTTACCAATCATCTCAACATAACCTTTAATTCCTTTACTGTTCAAGAAATTATCTCAGCTTTAAAAACATTTAATAAGGAAGCCTCAACTACTTCACTGGGCAGGGAATTCCACAGATTCACGACCCTTTGGGTGAAGAAGTTCCTCCTCAATTCAGTCATCAATGTGGTCCCCCTAATTTTGAGCTATACCCTCTTGTCCTTGTTTCACCTGCCAGTGGAAACAACCTCCCTGCTTCTGTCTTCTCAATTTCCTTAATAATTTGATACGTTTCTATAAGGTCCCCCCTCATTCTTATAAATTCCAATGAATACAATCCCAGTCTACTTAGTCTCTCCTCAGAAGCCAACTCTCTCAACTCCAGAATCAACCTAGTGAATCTGTTCTGCGACCCCTCAAGTGACAGAACATCTTTTCTCAAGTAAGGAATCCGAAACTGCACGCAGTACTCCAGGTGTGTCCTCACCAGCACCCTGTACAGCTGCAACATAACCTCCCTGCTTTTAAACTCAATCCCTCTAGCAATGAAGGACAAAATTCAATTTGCCTTCTTAATTGCCTGCTGCACCTACAAACCAACCTTCTGTAATTCATCCACAAGGACTACCAGATTCCTCTGCACAGCAACATGCTGCAATTTTTTAGCATTCAAATAATAGTCCTTTTTACTGTCATTCCTATCAAAATGGATTGCTTCACATTTATCAACATTGTACTCCATCTGCCAGACCTTTTCCCATTCACTTTAACTGTCTAAATCCCTCTGCAAACATTCAGAGTCCTCTGCACACTTTGTTCTATCACTCATCTTAGTGTTATCTGCCAACTCTGACACACTACACATGGTCTCCAACTCTAAATCATCGATGTAAATCATAAACAACTGCAGTCACAACACTGATCCCTGACGCACACCATTTGTCACTGATCAGCAACCAGAAAATCACTCATTTATCCCCACTCTTTGCTTCCTGTGAGTTAACCAATCCTCTATCCAGGCTAATACATTGCCCGTAACGCAGCGCACCTTTATCCTTGTGTAGCAGCCTTTAGTGTGGCACCTTGTCCAGTGTGTTTTGGAAATCCAGATACATCACATCTACTGGGTCCCTGTCGTCCATCGCACTTATAATGTCCTCATAGAATTCTAGTAAATTACTTAAACATGACCTGACCTTCATGAACCCATGCTGCACCTGCCCAATTGGACAATTTCTATCGAGATGTCTTGCTGTTTCTTTCTTGATGATAGATTCAAGCATTTTCCCCACTACAGAAGTTAAGCGAACCTGCTTATAATTCCGCATCTTTTGTCTACCTCCTTTTCTTAAACAGCGGTGTCACATTTGCTGTTTTCCAATCTGCTGCAACTGGCCAGAGTCCAGCGAATTTTGGAAAATTACACGATCTCATTTGTTATTTCTCCCGATATCTCTTTTTGTACCCTGGGACGTATTCTTTCAGGGCTGCAAGACTTGTCTACCTTTTGCTCTATTAGCTTGCCCAACACTACCTCTTTCATGATAATGATCATTCCAAAGTCCTCAGCTACCTTTGTCTCCTTCTCATGAATTACTGGCATGTTATTTGTGTCCTGCACCATGAAAACTGACACCAAATACCTGTTCAATGCCTTGGCTATTTCCTCATTTCCCATTATTAAATCTTCCTTCTCATCCTCTAATGGACCAATGTTTACCTTAGCGATTCTTTCTTGTTTTTTATATTGGTAGAGACTTTTGCTATCTGTCTTTATATTCTGAGCTAGTTTACTCTCATTATCTATCTTACTTTACCTTATAGCTTTTTGTGTTGACCTTTAAAGTTTGCCCAATCTTCTAGTTTCCCACTGGTCTTTGCCTCTTTGTGTGCCTTACCTTTCAGTTTGATACCCTCCCTTATTTCCATGGACATCCATGGCTGATTACCACTTTTTCTACAGTCCTTCCTTTTCACTGGTATATACTTTAGCTGAGCACTTGGAAAAATTGCTTTGAAAGTTCTCCATTGTTCCTCAACTGTCCCACCATAAAGTCTACTTTATGCAACTCCTCCCTCATCCTATTATAGTCTCCTTTGTTTAAGCACAGGACCCTGGTATTGGATTTTATCTTCTCGCTTTCCACTTGTATTCTTTATTCAACCATACAGAGATCGTTCCTTCCAAGAGAGGGATCCCTGACTGAGATCATGAATTATTCCTGTCTCATTACACAGGACCAGATCTAGGATAGATTGCTCCCTTGTCAATTCCATTACATACTGTTCAAGAAAACTATCGCAGATACATTCAATGAACTCCTCCTCTAGGCTGCCTTGACCAACCTGGTTTGACCAATCGACATGTCGATTAAAATCCCCCATGATAATTGCTGTGCCATTTGTACAGGCACTAGTTATTTCTTTGTTTATTGCCCACCCCAACGTGATGTTATTATTGGTGGCCTATTCACTATGCCTATCAGTGACTTTTTCTTCTTCCAATTTCTAATTTCTACCCCAATGGATTCAACCTTATTCTCCAAAAAACCTATATCATCTCTCATTACTACCCTGATGTCATCCTTAAATATCAGCTCTATACTAACCCACCCTTACCTTCCTGTCTGTCATTCTGAATAGTCTGATACCTCTGGATATTTAATTCCCAATCGTGACCATTCTTCAACCATGTCTCTGTAATGGCTACTAAATCATACTCATTCGCGATGACTTGTGCCGTTAACTCAACTACCATGTTCCAAATGCTATGAGCATTCAGGTACAGTGCCTTTATGCTCGATTTACACCTTCTTTTTGAATTCTTACATTTGCATTAATAATATCTCCTGAGTTTTCATTCCTTTTAAGTTCTTTCGTAGTCTTCGATATAGTTAAACCCACTTGCGCACATGTTAACCTGCTGCTTTCTTTTCTATTTATCATTCCCTTCTTTTCTCCCCAGTTCACTAATTTAAAGTCGTAGTGACCACCCTATTTATCCTTATCACTAGAACACTGGTTCCAGATTGGTTCAGGTGGAAATCGTCCCAGCAGTACAGATCCCTCCTGTTCCAAAACTGATGCTAATGTCCCATGAAATGGAACCCCTCTTTCCCAACCATTCCTTTAGCCACAGTTTACTTTCCTAACTTTCTTAGCTCTAAGCCAATTTGCATGTGGCTCGGGTAGTAATCCGCATATGTTAATCCTGGAGGACCTGTTCCTTAATTTCATTCCCAGTGTTTGGTAATCCCCAGACAGGTCCTCCTTCCTAGCCTTGCCTATGTTGTTTGTTCCAACATGGGCCACAACAACTGGATCCTCGCCCTTCTGCTCCAATATCCTTTCAAACCGGTCAGAGATGTCACACAAAAGTTCTGGAGTAAATTTGCACACACCCTGTGGTTGCAGATTTTCTGTCCCTGAAGGATAGGAAAATGCACTTTGTGCCCTTTTCCGGCTGCATTTGCCACAGCTTTAAATTGGCTCCAAATGATTTCACATTCGGAAGAAGAGAAATAAGAAGCTGGTTAGGCCCTTACAATTTGACACAGAGCTGAGACACGTCCTACCTAATGTCGACCATGAATGCCAAGTCACACAGCCACCTGCGTTCATTCAGCTCAGCTACAGGTTTCCCATGAAAACGTTCAGCTCCTTTTTCAGTTTATAAAATTGAATCAGCATCCTCCAGCAGCTGAGCCCTGTCACTATGTAATAGCAAACTAAATCACCGTACTCTGATTCAATTTCTCCTCTCTAAACTGTTGGCTGTTTAAAGCTTTACTTTTAACAAAGTTCATGCTTGATACTTCTTTCAAAATTATGTTGCTCAGCTAGAGGAATTTTGCGCACATATTCCTTTGTTGCAGCAGCATGCAATGAACTCACTTGGATAAAGGTTGAGATAATCCAGTTATTTCTTGACCACAGCATCTAATTGATTTGACATCCAGCCATGGCTGCAGCATCATCAGTTGTAAGGCCACTTAATTGTCACTTTGCTGGTGTCACGCATTGCTGCTAATGGAAGTATTTTAATCTTAAAGTGGTGTCACAGGTAGTTAGCATGGTGAAGAAGGTGTTTGACACTCTTGCCTTCATTGGTCAGTGCGTTGAGTACAGGAGTTAGGAGGTCATGTTGCAGCTGTACAGGACATTGGTGAGGCCACTTTTAAAGTAACGTGCACCATTCTGGTTGCCCTGTTACAGGAAGGGTATTATTATATTGGAAAGGGTGCAGAAAAGATTTACAATGATGTTACAGGGACTGGGGGGATAAGTTATACGGAGATGCTGGACAGGCTGGGACCTCTTCCCCTGGAACATAGGAGGTTGAGAGGTAATCTTATAGAGGTTAATAAAATCATGAGGGGTAAGGTGTTTGGCAGGTGTCTTTTCATTAGGGTGGGGGATTTCAAGACTAGAGGGCATATTTTTAAGTTGTGAAGAGAAAAATTTTAAAGAGACAAGAGGGGCAAATGTTTTTACACAGAGAGTGGTTCGTGTGTGGAAAGAACTTCCAGAGGAAGTGGTGGATGTGGTACAGTTACAATGTTTAAAAGACATTTAGATAAGTACAGGAATAAGCAATGTTTGAAGGGTTATGGACCAAGTGCAGGCAGGTGGGACTTAGTTTAGTTTGGGATATTGGTCGGCATGGACTGGTTGGACCGAAGGGTCCGTTTCCATGCTGTATGACTCCATGGCTCTATAACATTATAATCTGTCATGATTCCACGCACAAAGTTGGCCTGTACATGTTATGATCATTGTCTCATCAATAGCCAGAAATTAGAACTCAAATTCAGTCACTGAATCTTTTAGAGACTTTGTAATCTCCTGTACCATACCATTAGTCTGATGTGGTACTGGCTTGGGAGACAAGCTCACATTCTGAAATAATCTAAGTTTCTCTGGAGTCAGTTAATCCCTTTTGCAATGTTGAACTCATTTTCAAACTTTCCCTCTGAATGAGGTTTGAGGTTTGTATTGCAATGTTTGTGGATGCAATCGGCACACTTAGAAAGAACTTGGATGCACAGCAAACAAATTTCATAAGGCCGAGAAAGGATATAGAGAGTGTTCGTCAGGGCCCAGTTAAGTGGTAAGTGAACTCATCATAAAAATGCCTCAGGCCTCATTTGGAGAGAATGTTTGAAATGGAGTGCATTGTTGTGACACAGGCTTACCAGCTCCAAAGAAACTTAGATTATTTGAAACTCTTCATATCTGATGTACTTTCTGTTGAAATATTATTGTGTTGTTTCTTAATGGACAAAAACTGCTTCCCGAAAAATCAGGCACCCAGGCTTGCATCTCACCTCCACAAAACTATACCCATCGACTTTTTTTCATTAAAAACGTGACATTCTGTATCTTCTTTTGTTTAGAGAAGCCATTTTTATAGTATTTCTGCAGTAGGCCTTGTAATACAGACCCTTGCTAGTGTTCCTCTCTTGGTGCCTCAGGCTGCCTTCCTCCAAAGGGCCTCTCTGAGCTGTGGGTCCCGGGCATTCAGGCTTCTGTCCTCCTGCGTGTTTCTGTGCTGCTTCTCTGACCATGATTCCCTCCCTTTGAAGAGCGTCTCCACCTGATGTGCCATGTTGCTGTTTCCATTTGGAGGTTAGGCTCACCTTTGAAGCAGCTGTTTGCTGCAAGATCTTGCCAAGGGTCTGCGGACCCTGGATTAAATCTAGAAACAAGCTGGATCTGGCCAACTGTAGGGCAGTTCCCCACCCCTGGTGCTCAGCTATCATTTTTCATTTCACTTCTACTTCCTTCACCTTAGAACTGTTCATTCTAATTTTAAGAGCAAGGAGCTGGCACATACATGACAGATCAAATTTTGTCTGATATCTGTTTGAACCTTGGCTACTCCAATGAATATTTAGACTGCACTGTTTACAACAGTGAGCAGTCTGAACATTTTTAGTTAAGGTGTGACCTCACGGCCAGTTACATAATTTGACAGTCATGCAACCCATGGATATAACAACAGTGGTCCTTAAGACCGGAATTGGATTTTGTACCTTTCATACATACACTTATAAACTCTCTAATCCTTTCAAAAGTAGACTGAAACACAGTATAATTTGGTCCAGCTATTATTTGTTAAGGGATTTTATTTTACAGAGAGCAAATAAATGTAGAGTTACAGTTATATTCAAACCTCACCTTGATTCATCTAACTATAGCACTCTCTTTGGTAACTATAAAAAGTAAAACCTAATTACTCAAACCCCATTAAGAAGGTCAGTTAACTTTTTATGAGCTGACTGTACATTGTATTCCAATAGCCTTATTAATCTGGCTCTTTCTCTCTGATAATAAACATTGGAGATAATATTGACATTCCCTGTTTATGAGTCCTTAAAAATCATTGTCTTTTGATCTGCATTTCAGCTGAATATCATTGTGAACCACATTTATTTCTGTGTCAACATCACTGCTTTGTAAAGCTAATAGAATTTGGTTGCCAACCTGCCAATGTCAACTCAAAGGAATGGATTTGTGACAAACCTAATGATTTTTCCATCATATTTAATTCCTGAATTCTTCTGTTAAGACCCTCAGGTGTGCACTAAGGCTTTCTGAGTGGAACCATCTTTCTTTGTCTTTGATCTTTTTTCTAGCATTTCCTCCAAACCCAGATCGTGTTGCAGCATTTTATTTTTTAATTTTGAGGACCACAAGTTTCAACTGATCACAGCCCTGATCATGTTGACTAAGTCTCTGTCCTTTCCCTGCAGTTCAACATTCAGCTCATTCCAGTTTTGGCATCATGTCTGTAAGGAACCCAAAGTCAAGAAAGCACACATTGTCTGACAGCTCAGTGCATACCTCAGTCATTGAATTAAGTGATAATTTTGGGTATCAGATCTAAAAATCTTTGAAGGAACTTACCTCGACTTAACCAGCTCACATCAACATGGAGTCTCAGTTCACCATAGGCAGTATTGAGTTTGTTGAGTGAGGATTTAAACGAGAAGTGCTGAAGAATTCTTACTCAAATCCAGTTTCAAATCAATGACCTTTATTACATGAGAAAGGTTGATATCATATCTTGCTAATATTTTCTTGGGGATTATACAGGGATATTGATAGAACAGGAGAAGTCAATATCATTTCTCTTGAACCTGAAATTACATCAAGCATGGCAGGTGAACCATCAGTTGTAAAACTGTAAGAAGATTCTCTTTAGTTGTGTTCTTAAAAACCATCTGCCCAAAAAAAAATTAGCTGGGCAGTGTCAGTCATGTCAATGGATTTATTAAACTGCGGTGAGGAACATTCACAGTCCTTCAGGTCTTGCTGTAGCTGCTGAAAGGCATCTTTGGACTTGTATTGCTACTGTAAAAGCAGCAAGTGACATGCTCTAGATTGCCATTATTGTTCCTTTGCTCTTAAAGTCTTTGAATAAAGAATCAGCAACCACAGTCATTGCTTCTTCAATTATGTCGCCATCTGTGAATGATTTCTTGTGGTTTACCAGAAAATTCCAAATATAAATAATACTTCAATGCAGGCCTTACCTTTAGTTACTGGCTGAGAAAAGAAATGATCATTGAGCTGTCAAAAGTGGCCTTCAGTTTGTCAACTTTCTTGGTCTAAAGCATCATGTTCAAGGGAACACTACCCTTGAACTTACCATATGTGCTTGAGTAGTGTCATCCCAAACTCTTCTTTATTTATACTTTGGTGACATATAAAGTGAACAATTGCGAACAAAAATTTATTTTCCAACTCCACATAGAAGATATACAGTTTTAGCTTCTTTTTAGATTGTCTAGGCTCATCGCTCATCATTATTCTTCACATTGTGGTTCGTGACATCACTCTGTGGCCAGTCATGTTGCAGCATGATGACTGGATCCATGCCACTGGATCATCCAGGATGCTTCTTTCAAGTGTGGAGGTATGAGAAGTCATTACTGCCATTTGTTTATGGGGCCTCTGGTCAATTTGGTACGGCATGGTGGCTCAGTGGTCAGCACTGCTGCCTCACAGCACCAGGGACCCGGATTCGATTCCACCCTCAGGCGACTCTGTGTGGAGTTTGCACATTCTCCCCATGTCTGCGTGGGTTTCCTCCATGTTCTCCGGTTTCCTCCCACAGCCCAAACATATGCAGACTAGTTGGATTGGCCATGCTAAATTGCCCCATAGTCTACAGATTAGGTGGGTTATCAGAGGATGGGTCTGGGTGGGATGCTCCAAGGGTTGGTTTGGACTTGTTGGGCCAAAGGGCCTGTTTCCACACTGTAGGGATTCTATGATCTATGATTTGCATTACATTTCCCACTGCCTCGGGAAAGAAACCAGCATAATCAAAGACTCCTTCCATCCTGATTGTACTCTCTTCTAACCTGTTCTGTCCGGCAGAAAATATAAAGGTTTGTATAGATGTATGAATAGATTCTTCCTCACTGTTATCAGACTTTTGAACTGACCTCTCAAACAGCAATTCTGATGTCTCTCTCTCTGCTTGTGTAACACTATATTCTGCACTCTGCTCTGCTACTCTGATGCACTTTGTATGGTATGATCTGCTTTTAAAGCAGGCAAAACAACACTTTTCACTGTATCTCAGTCCATATGACAAGAATAAAATCAATCAATCAAATGCCACTGCCAAACTCATTCCATCCTGCAATGACATTCCATCCGAACCAAACTGAAACACAATGCAACAAACTGGCAAGACCTGATAACAGCTCACATTTTTTTCTTGCTTCCAGAAGCAAAAACCATCCAGCAACATGATAACCAATGTGTGCATGGCAAGGGAACACAGGCGGGTGGTGAGATCAACCGTCAGAGTCTCTGCAATCAACCAATCAATTGAAATCTACATATTGCAGACCGCAGTCATTGAGACTTATTAGATTCAAAGCAAAATATTGCAGATAGTGGAAATCTGAAATAAAATGAGAAAATCCTGGACAAGCTTGACAAGTCTGGCAGTAACTGTGGAGAGAGAAACAGAATTAATGTTTCAAGTCTTCTTCAGAACTGAACTGAGCACTATTAGGGATAATAGGTACTGCAGATGCTGGAGAATCCGAGGTAACAAGGTGGAGAGATCCCCTGAGGTTTGTCCGGAGGGAGGAGGGTAACTTCTTCAGGGTAGGCATCCTTAGAAGAGGCATTCCTGATGAAGGGTCTAGGCCCGAAACGTCAAGCTTTCCTGCTCCTATGTTGCTGCATGGCCTGCTGTGTTCATCCAGCCCCACACCTTGTTATCTCTGAGCGCTATTAGGACTGTCTTGCTACAAGGGATTTTGTCTTATCAGTATCTCTGTTAGTCTTGGGATCTGTAATTTCTTGATCATGATTTTAGCTTATTATCCCTGAAGAACCTTTGGTGATATGCATTATGAGCTAAAATTTAACCCATTTAAGAAAAACAAAATTGACTGTTGAAAACAAAAACCGAAAGAACTGCAGATGCTGTAAATCAGGAACAAAAACAAAAGTTGCTGGGAAAGCTCAGCTGGTCTGGCAGCATCTGTGAATAAAAGATCAGTGTTAACATTTTGGATCCGGTGAGGGAGGGTCACCAGACCAGAAACATTAACTCTAAGTTTTTTCCTTCACAGGTGCTGCCAGACTTCCTGAGCTTTTCCAGCAACTTCTGAAAATTGACTGTTGGTCTGCTTCTATTTGAATTAAAGCGAGCTATATTAATCTCATATAAAACAAAGCGCTGCAGATGCTGGAAATCTGAAAGAAATGCAGATAACGCAGGAGAAACTCAGCAGGTTTCGCAGGGTGTGTGGAGAGAGAAACAGAGTTAATGTTTTGAGTCCAGTTACTCTTCGGTAGAATTGAAAGCAGCTGGGAAATGGTAGTATTTAGGCTGATGACGTGGTGGGCATGCGGGTTTGGGGAGGGTTGGCCGAGGTGTGAAGGAGTGAGACAGATAGACGGAAAGGGTGCCCAGAGGGACAGACAAAGCTACATTAATCTGCGGTTCACTGACTATGTGGTGGGGAACACTTGTGATCAGTTAGAAACTGGTTGGAACCAATGTTAAGTGAACATTCTTTTTAAGATGATCATATCAATTACTGCAACATTGATATTAGCCCATTCTAATCTCTCTCACAGAAAGGTGCAGTGCAGTATTGTCCCTGAAATGCTTGTTAGCTGTAGAGGGGAATATATGTCATACTCGCACTATGTTCATCTGATCTCTGAATAACACTGAACGATGATGTGTCTTTTATCTGCTCAAGCAGAAGTTATGCCTGCAGAGGGGATTTTGAGTTGTAGAACTGTCCATTTCTGTAGTTCGGAATTTCTTTCATGCTCTAAACACTATTAATGATTCAATTCTGTAGCTTTTTCTCTCCTCCACTTTCATTCTTGAGACAGCATCCTTGTTTGGTTTCCATTCTCTCCACTCTGGGGGAAAAAAAATCTACATTTTGCCAATAGGTTTCGTTATGGGGCCATCAGCCATCCATGTTGCTCATATTGGGATCAACTCGAGGGCATATAAAATCATCACACTATGTCTATCTTAAAGAGTGCTGGCTTATCGGATTGCTTTCAATACATGACATAAATCAATAGAAGTATTCCAATTTTGAGAAACTTCAAACGAAAGCAAATCAATGGAAGATATTAATTAAAAATAGCCTGCAGGAGAAATTTAAAGTTCTCAGATATACTGACTCCAAGTCACAGGTCCTTTGGGACCTGTTTTCAGTCGAGCCTCCTGGATCAGGATGTTTAAAAGGAGTGAGAGTGAAGATGAAATAAGTTCAGTCATGAGGAGGTGAACAAGTGTAAAAAAACTGGAAATCTTTGGACTAAAAACAGACGGAGTGTACTGAGAAGTTTCACAGTTTTCAAGACCTCAGGAATAGAAACTGGGCTACTATGGTTACATTGTCCCATTTAAACTGATGGCCCTCATTGTCCAAGTAGGAATTCTTAGAGGCATGGTTCTCAACCCATAATGCAACCAACAAACACATAGAATTGGATCCCATATACAAACCCATACAGAACAAAACCGGAAATGACACAAGTCACCATAACAGGCCAGACAGTATGAATTCCAAACGGAGTACAACAACATCATTTCATTGGAGGCCTCACTGATGATGTCACCTAGCATGGTGAAGAAACATCTGAATGAGAACAAGCCAGCTCAGCGAGCAAGTCAACAACCTCATCATTTTTATGTATCTTGCTCAAACCGACAACATAATAAAGATTTAATTTCACTGTGAGTGTTCTGAAACTTCCAATTTGACATTACATTAAACATTTAATTCCCAGAAAAATTTTCACGTCTGCATTTTTCGATCAATGAATGTTAAACCTCTTTCTGAAGAAATTTCTTAACTTGCTTGTAGAAAAATGTTATCATCAAGTAAACAGTCTAAAGCTATTAAATCATTGGCAGAAGTCTTAACTTTTGCCTCACTGACTATTTGTTGGGCTTTATCTTTGAGGGACTGAATCAGATGTGGGTGATCGGTAATCTGTCTCTTTTGTGGGTGCTCTATCCAGATTTTTCCTGTTGGCTGCCTACAGATTTTTCAACAATCACGGCTTTTGTTTTCCCTTAAAAGTTTGTTTCTACAGTTACTATCTGTAAAGACCTTTTATTGACTTACAGTTATTTTTGGTGGTTTCTCTGCAGGAGTTTCCTGTTCCGTGAGTTTTCTTTTACCGCGACTGTTCAGCTGTCTCAGCTACACCAACTTAAAGCTGGGCCAACAATTTTCTGGAAAAGTTATTTTTATTACAGTTTTTCTCTTGTCTGGTGGTTTCGAATCTGTTTCATGATCTTCAGCCTGATTTTCTAGACAGTGAATCCTAATGCTGCCACCATCTTTTGCCATCTAGCTTTATACTCATAACTAAATGTTTGGTTTCAAGACTCATTGGTCATGAAGAAGGCAAAGCCAAGAACTAGCTTCACGTATAAGTGTCTTTAGAACCCTGTTTGTTGTATATTAATACTGAATACAACTGTACATGATAATCTGAGATATAGTAGCGGGGTGGCATGGTGGCTCAGTGGTTAGCACTGCTGCCTCACAGCACTAGGGACCCAGGTTCAATTTTGCACATTCTCCCCAAGTCTGCGTGGGTTTCCTCTGGGTGCTCCAGTTTCCTCCCACAGTCTAAAGATGTGCAGGCTAGGTGGATTGGCCGTGCTAAATTGACCATAGTGTTGAGGGATGTGTAGATTAGGTGGGTCTGGGTGGGATGCTCTGAGGGTCAGTGTGGACTTGTTGAGCCAAATGGCCTGTTTCCACACTGTAGGGATTCTATGATTCTAATCTTATTGTTGCATTGTTAAGCGACCATTCTCTGCACGTGCAATAGCACAATAGAAGTACCTTTAACAGATTTGACATGAGAACAAGCAAACTTGATTTGGTCAGCAAAGTCCCAAGCAGCCATAGAGTCAGAGAGTCATACAGCGTAGTGACAAATAATTCGGTCCAACCAGTCAATGCCATAATCCCAAACTAAGCTAGTCCCTCCTGCCTGCACTCAGCCTACACCTCAGTGAACTTTTGTTTTACATGTAATGATCTAAATGACTTTTAAACGCTGTAACTGTACCCACATCCACCACTTCCTCTGGAAGTTTGTTTCACACACAAGCCAGTCTCTGTGGAAAAAAAAATTGCCCCTTGTATCTTTTTTAAATCGTTCTTCTCTCACCTTAAAAATATTGTCCTGGTCTTGACATCCCCCACCCTAGAGAAAAGACACCTGCCGGTCACCTTATCTATACACCCACCCCCTCAACCCCGATTTGATAAACCTCTATAAAATTACTCCCCAACTTCATACGCTCCAGTGAAAGAAGTCCCAGCCTATCCAGGCTTTGTGAAGTTGCTGGGAATCCTGATGAATTGGCTGCCCCCAGTTTGTGAAGCCTTTTAAAATTGCAGTTGACTTGACGTATTTGCAGCTTTGTTGCAAGTCGATGAATCCAGAATAGAGAAGACAGTCGGATACTTTTCTAAGAAATTAAACCAGGATCAGATTAAGTACTCTATAGTGAAATGTAGATTTTGGGTTATGATTTAATCTTCAACATTTTGAAGGCGATGTCCATTATGGTTGCAAATAAACATTAATATATATGGGCGATAATCTGTTATTATTTTTCAGAACTGAAAAACTTGAAATGCAAGATTGTTCAGATGGAGCTTATTGATTCAACCATTCAATGTAAAATTGTTCTTATTGTTGGAAAAGGAATATAATACATAAAGTATTATCAAGATTGTGATTGCGCTGAAATAGTTTAAGACATAGGGAAGTAACTGACTAGAAATTGTTTAAGTCCTATCTAAGGAATGAGTAGTGTTATAAAGCGGAGTTTGATCCCCCCTCCTCAGAGAACTAAAGCTGAAACAGGCAAAATAGAGCGCCTTGCCCTATAATCTATTAAAAAGGAGTGCGAAAAGTGGTGTAACCTGCCTTTCAGCAACTTCTGGTGGTTAAATAAAATTAATCCCTGACACTCACTTTACAATCAACAAGTAACAATTTATTTATCTAATTCTAACAGTGAACAGATTAATAATACTTTTAACAAACCAAATAAACACCTTCCAACTACTAATTATTCCCAAATAAAATAAGATTCTAATGATATGCTGTTCCAATTAATAAAATAAATAATAAATAAAAATAGAATTTAGTCTCTCGAAATTACAGCCAAATAACGTACCTTCCAGAATGTTCTGTGCCTTCTCCGTTGAATGTTCTGTCAGGAATGCCTCCTCCATCAGGAATATTAACTAGTTGTGCTGATGGTACCTTTCATTTTGATGGTGGTTTCTCTAAGACTTAGAGGAGGCTGTGAGAGCCAGCGATTCTGTCTTGAGAGCTGAGAGCTATTCCCTTTGACAGATGGCAGTTAGCTCTCCTGTCTTTGTCCAACTACAGAGATAACAAGCATGGGGCTGGATGAACACAGCAGGTCAAGCAGCAT
>JAHRHZ010000043.1:29403260-29414805 GCA_024137785.1 Ginglymostoma cirratum
ATGCTGCTTGACCTGCTGTGTTCATCCAGCCCCATGCTTGTTATCTCGGATTCTCCAGCATCTGCAGTACCTTTTATCTTTGTCCAACTACACCTTCTTTTATACATTTGATGACGTATCAATATTGGTCCTGTATTGTCAAAACCATCAGATTTAAATTTAAATTGTTTTTAGTATCTAAGTGCCTGGTTCAAATTGATTGGCTAAATTCAAAACTTGTCATCTTGGTTCAAAACTGCTGCTTAGCCTGATAACTGTACAGCCTTTTGATACCAAAGTTTCAATTTGGGTGGTCTCTGTGTATTTTCAAACTTTCAAGATGCTATTCATAGACATTACCCAATGTCACATCAGCAAGGGTGAATTGATGCACATTTCTTGTGTTTTATTGTATTATATTTTACATGTACTTTCATATTTTAATTTAAGAGTGGAGGTTCACTGGTTTATTCGTCAGGGCAATGCACTGGCCAATCAGATACATCCTGCCTGGTATAAAAGATAAACAAAGCTTGGCAGTTAAATGTCAATCATCATTAATTGTTACATTCTCCATAGCAAGACCTCTACCAATTAGTGTGCACTTGCTAACCAATCAGCATTAAATTCTCATGCAGTATAAATGTTGATTTTCCCCTTGAACTAGTACTTTTGTAAATTGACCTGATGAGTGCAAGAGAGAAAGCATTCACAACTATAGATTTTTTCAACAATATACATAAGTCAGTCTGTTAAGATAACCCTGGTAGAAGACAAATATAGAACAGGAGTTAAAGCTCTAAACTGGGGAAAGACCAATTTCACTAAGTGGACAGCAATTTTGCAAACATTCAGTAGACGTAAGGTAAATCAGTGTTAGAACAGAGCTAGAAATTGAAAACGGAGTTTCAAAGGGTTCAGAGTCACAATTTTCTTCAAAGAAAACAGGCAGGATGGCCAAATCCTGAGCCCATGGCTATCGTAAAGTATTCAGGGTAAAATAAGGCAGAAATTAAAGCTTATTTCAGATAAAAATTTCAGATACTGTTGAGGGATGTGTAGAGTAGGTGGGAAATAGGGGGATGGATCTGGGTGGGATGCTCTGAGGGTCAGTGTGGACTTGTTGGGCCAAATGGCCTGTTTCCACACTGTAGGGATTCTATGATTCTAATCTTATTGTTGCTTATTTCAGATACTGAGTGTTTAGTACTGCAAAAAAAAAGCCAAGAGGGAAATAGACAGCTTGGAGCAAAAGCAAAACGGAAATTAGGAGGACAAAGAGAGGGTATAGCAGAATATTAGCAAATAAACTCAAGGAGAACACAAAAATGCTTTCTCAATATATTAAGCATAAGAGGGTGATTGAGAAAAAAAGTAGAACCCAAAGACCAAAACAGTGAGTATTTGTTAAGGCATACGATGTGGTTATGGTTCCCAATGAATATTTTGTGTTTGTTTTCACAAAAATAGGGATGGATATAGTTATGGAGGACGATTGAGAAATATTGAATGAGAAAAACATAGGGAGAAAAGAGTTGGGGATTAGCATTGATGTATAAATCATGAGGGCTAGGTGAAATATACACCAGGCTGTTTATAGAAGCCAAGGAAGACATAACTCATGCTCTGACCATCATGTTACAATCCTCACTCTGGGCAGTTGTGTTGGATGAGTGGAGAATGGTTTATATGATACCTTTATCGAAAAATGGATTGTGGGATATACCCCATAGTTACAGTTTAATCAGTCTATCCCTTGTTGTGCCAAGATACATTGCTGATTCTTTTATTTCAGGTTGTGATACTTTTAATTTGGCAAAAGGTACCTATTAATGTTCTCTACAATTGCAAGTGCTTATATATCTGGACCTAAGCTAAGAAAATTTCCCTTAGTGTGCTATGCTGCAAGGGGTCAGTAAGATGGAGACTGACAGAATTATACAATTAGGTCACATGCCATGATATGGTGATTACTTCATAAGCATGTCCCTAAAAGGTATATCACACATCAGCTAAGAGACAGAATACCTGATAGTAGGCTAATGATTAGAAGCAAATGCGAATACCTTCCACTGCCACTCAGAAAGGGAAGAAGTAAATCAAGGACAGTCAGCTGAGATGAATTTTGATTAAAATGTACAAAATTGCAAGAGACCTAGATATAGTGGATGGGAAGGGCCGATTTAACTTAGCAGAGTGGTTAGTGACTAGAGGACTAAATTTAAGCTGATAAGTAGAAGGAAATGGGGAAAAGTTGTTTCAACCCAATAGGATATTTTAAAATTAATTTTTGGGATGTGGGGGTCTCTGGCTGTCCCTAGTTGCCCCTGAAGAGGCTTTGTAGTGCTTGAGACAACTGAATGGCTTGCTAGGCTATTTCAGAGGGCAATTGAGAGTCAACCAAATTGCTTTGGGTCTGGAGTCCCATGTAGGCCAGACCAGGTAACGATGGCAGTTTCCTTCTCTGAAGGACTTCAGTAAACCAGATGGGCTTTTCCAACAATTGACAATGGATTCATAGGTAACGATAAATTTTTAATTCCAGGTTTTATTTTTATTGAATTAAAATTCCACCATCTGGACTGGTGGAATTCAAGCCCAAGTCCCCCAGAACATTATCTGAGTTTCTGGATTAATCATCTAGTGATAATACCACCAGGCCATTGCCTCCGCATAGAGCGGTGGAAAATAGAATTCACTGCCTGAAAGGGTAGACATGGCAGAAACCCTCAACTCATTGAAAAGGCGTTTGATTACGTACCTGAAGTCCCATAACATTGAGGATATGGACAAGACGCTGGGAAATGAGATTTGGGCTAGGTTGGTTTTTGACAGTGGCATACATGGTAGACAGACTGGATGCTTTCTGTGCCACACATCTTTCTACATTTTCTAAATATCTAAAAAGGAGAAATGTGCAGGGATGTGCAGAAGGGGAAGAAGAATGAGTGGAAGTGCATAAATTGTTCCTTCAGAGAGGGCATGAAAGATTGAATGACTTTCTTCCATGCTGTTACAGTTTTGATAGGCCTGGGAGTTAATGAGTTTAGGTACTTTATAAATGCATTTATGTCGACTTTTAACAATTCTAAAGGCCACCTTAATTCACTCAATGGTACCAGACTTCCTCCAGAGGTGTTCCAAGATGACATTGAGTGGCATGGTGGCTCAGTGGTTAACATTGCTGTCTGACAGCATTGGGGACCCAGGTTCGATTCCAACCTTGGGCACATGTTTGTGTGGTGTTTTCACATTCTCTCTGTGTCTACGTGGGTTTCCTCTGGGTGCTCTGGCTTCCTCCCACAGTCCAAAGATGTGCAGGCTAGGTGGATTGGCCGTGCTAAATTGACCATAGTGTCCATGGATGTGAAGGCTAGGTGGATTAACCATGGGAAATGCAGGGTTACAGGGATAGGGTGGGGGTGTGGGTCTGGGTGAGATGCTCTTCAGAGGGGCAGTGATGACCCGATGGGCCAAATGGCCTCTTTCCACACTGTAGGGCTACTGGGATTCTATGATGTTGATATCCTTATCCATCCTCCTCCAAAATCGGTTACCATAGTCATTCAAAATAACGCACAAAGTGCTCTTACCAGGTCTAATTTGTACATTACACATTTCACACACCCAGGTCATCAAAACAAAATGTGTGTGGGCAAAACAGCTGCCTCCATGAAAATCGTCTGCGTGATTCCAAAATGATGCGTGCTCTGCCTGGCAGTGGGAACCGACGGGTAGGGATGGGAGTTTTGGTTCATGGCCCCTTCCACTACTTTCACAACAACATTGGCTTTCACTTCTTGAAGGACCCATTGCTGTGCAGGGAGGCACATGGGGAAGTATTGTTCATTTCCTCCTTGCTGCTGTGTTTTTCCCAAATTTTGAAATCTCTCTCTGGCATTCCGAGGGCACAACAAGGGTTATTCCAGCCTCGGAGGTGGATATTTTTAGTGGCACATTTAGCCCCGAGTTAATGTGTGCAGCATTGTTTACGGCAAAACATAAATGAGTTCATTAAGTACAGAGGTGCTTGATCATAAAGCTGTGAAGTAATAATTCATGCACAGTTACGTGTTTTCTTTTGTTTTCTAATCCATCTTGAAACAGCTGCAAAGTAACAAACTGTCAGATTCAATCATGCGCAATAAACCACAGGACCCACTTTCCACCAATCTTGCACTCCTGTCTCTTTTGCCTCTATCCTTGCAATCGTGAAGTGACAGATTTCGATGCTGATAATCCATCACAATCTATTTCATCTAGTTTTCTAATTCCCTGTGTACCTGGCGTCAATCTCTTTTCTTGTCGTTTCGCTGTCATAGGAAGAAAGATTTGTATTTATATAGCATCCTTCACAACTTTAGGGAATCCCATAGTCCTTCACAGTCTGTTAAGCACTATCTGAAGTGCAGTTTCTTTTGCAATGTAAGTAATGTACATAATATTCATATGAGCATATATTATATTGAGTTTGTCGCATGCCAAGTGTCACATTTTAAATTGTCATATCTGTTACCGATGTAAAACAATATTAATGACACTCGAAAATGAAATTAGATAGTCATGTCCTGTTGCTGCCTTGCAACTGAGAACTAATCACTCCCTTTAATTTGCCTTCAATGTGTTTGAACATGAAAATGGGCCTGCTTAAAGTAGTTGAGCCTAGTTAAAGACAACATCATAATAATCTTTGTGCATTAATCACTTCCACTTATAAAACATACTCTGACCTTCGATCTACCACAACAGAGCTGTTCATTACGCTATCCTCTCCTGAGATGCTAACTTTTTTCAAGATGTGGTTCGAGATAAGGAAATTTCCCTCCTGACTTCCCTGAATAAACACTGTTCACATACCAGCCAGGGAAATGAGACAGTTTTTTTTCTCTGTAATGGGATGTGAGCATTATTGTTAAGGTCAACATTTGTTCCCCTCTCCCTGTTTGCTCCTGAACCGACTGGCTTGTTCCACCATGTCAGAAGGTCATTAAGAGTCAACAACATTACTGTTGAACTGGCATCACCGGACTGAGCAAGGACAGCAGATTTCAAAATGTTTCATGGTCCGTATTACTGAGATTGGCTTTCAGTTCCAGGCTAAATCTATTTATTCACTGCATTTTAAATTCCACCAGCTGCCATGGTGGGATTTGAACATTGTCCCCAATATATTGACTTGGCTCGGACACTGCCACTTTGATACCATCTCCTCTATAATTGCACTTGACCGCTCTCCAGATATCTGCAAACATATTATTGCATGGGCTTGGACACTTTGACCAGTTTGTGTGTTTGAAACACTTTACACAAGCGCTGTTGTTGGTGAGGTGGATAAAGGGGCACAGGATTCGGTTTGTGGTTCAACTCGATTGTATTTCTAAAATATTCCTTATTAAAAACACCATGTGAGGCTTTCCCAAATTCCCACATAATTGCCTCTTTATCTAGCTTTATCCATCTGGGTAAGGATATTACCTACATCGATACACACGTTTGAGCTGGGCCATTGGAATCTCCTTCCTCTCCAATGTAGGGCTGGCTCTCCTACACGAAGGTGGATCTGTCTGCCAGATTCGGCACATCTTCTCCTGGGTCTTCTTGGGTTGCTGCATGGTCTTCTGCCATGAGTCTTGCTGTGTGCGTTCACTGTGGGGGTGGCTTCCAGGTGTATGTTCTTACTCTCCCCTCCCCCTTGCCCCAGATTTTCCTGAATGTTCTGTGGCTTTTAGCCAATGAGGTCATGCGCAGGTTCAAAGTATCCAATGGGGTTGTGCCAACACCTTTCATTTTTGCCATGTTTGGGGAGGTGTAAAATGCACATCCTCAGGCACCAGCTGCAAATCAAGGTGCCAGAAAGTCTGATCAATGCTTCTCCAACACATAACCCTCGGGCTGTTTCTAACTGTTCTCACAAACCTTTGTGACCTCTTTGACCTAGGTTTTTACTGTTCGCTATAGTTGATAGCTGTTGGCTGCTGTTTAATTTAGTTTGGCCAATTTTCTGTCAGGCCTGATTTCTCTAGCTGTGGGTCAGTTTGGAATGAGAGATAAAAGGTACTGCAGATGCTGGAGAATCCGAGATAACAAGCATGGGGCTGGATGAACACAGCAGGTCAAGCAGCATCATAGGAGCAGGAAAACTTTACGTTTCGGGCCTAAACCCTTCATCAGAAATGGAGGAGGGGAAGAGGGTTCTGAAATAAATAGGGAGAGAGGGGGAGGCGGATAGAGGATGGATAGAGGAGAGGATAGGTGGAGAGGAGGCAGACAAGTCGAAGAGGCGGGGATGGAGCCAGTCAGTTTGGAATGTCTACTTTTGGGCCCACGGTTGCTTGATCACAATTAGCTGCAATGATTATGAGAAATCAACCGAGACCAGAATGTTTTGCTCTCCCTGTTATTGGTACTCAAACCAATTTGACCTCATTCTGTTTTATTTATTCATTTGTCACTGGGAAGGCACACATTTATTGCCAATTCTTTAATTTCCCTTGAAGTGAAAGCTGAAATAGCTCAACTGGGAGAAAAGTAAACTGAAAATAAAAGGTCACTGGATGAATCTTTCATTCTATGAAGTTACTTACTTCTAAAATGGAGCTGTTACGTTTTCTGGTACATGGAATAGGGGCATTATCTTATGAGGAAAAGTTGGGCAGGTTGGACTCTATCCACTGGAGTTTAGAAGAATGAAAGGAGAACTTATTGAAATATGCCAAGATCCTGGGGCCATTTGTTCGCAAGATCCGAACACGGTGGATGCTGAAATGTTGGAGAAACTGGAATGATGGGGAGCCATTTAAAATTAGGGTTGTCCTATTTACGATTGAGATAAGGAGAAATTATTTTCTCTCAGAGGGTCTTGAGCCTTTAGCACTCTCTTCTCCAGAGAACAATGAAGTGGAGTCAGACTATTGCAGCAGAGATAGATGGATCCTTGAACAACAAGGGAGTGAAAGTTTATTTAGAGTTGGTGGAATGTGGAGTTGAGGCCACAGTGAAATCCTTAGTGAATGACAGAGAGATCTAGAAATGCTGAATGGCCTACTCCTGCTCCAATTTTAATATTTGCATGTTGATATGTTCGTAAGTACAGCTGAGTTGTTTGCTAGGCTATTTCAAAGGGCAGAAATTATCTGGTCTTGTGTCACACATAGGCCAGATTGCACAAGAACAGAGGATTCCTACCCCAAAGGGCATCTACTAATGACTGAGATTGCCAAATTTGGAACTCGAAATTTGGTTTGTATGGCTCCGGGGCATAATAGCCAAAGCATTTATCCATTAAACCACTGTGCAAAGCTTATCTTTCATATTTTCTGTGATATAGTCAAAACATTTTTCATGAAAAAGTAGTTTCAGCGCTTTTCTGACAGATCAGTTTCAAATGCACTGCACAGTGTGGTATTGTGTTAAATGGACAAGGAGGGTTCCAGATTCAATTCCAAGGTCTGTAATGAGATAGTTGATCTCAGATTGGGTAATATAAAGGTGTTGCAATCCATCTGGATGCCCAGGGCTAGGAAAAACAGCAATGGCTTATTCTCTTGATTGCTTGATGTATCATCTCCAGTTGGAAAGTGCAACTGTCTGAATTTTGTGTGAACACATGGTTGTGATGCACCCCAACCAGAAACAATCTGTCAAAATTTACTATCTAGGGCTGCAGCACAATGGTGATGCAGCAATCATTCAGCGCTTGTGAAGAAAAAACAACATTCTCTAGCAGTGAATCAGTGCTTTCTCACACTGGGTTTCCACAAGATCATTCTGGAATGTGGTCCACTATTAAATACTTTGCCAAATTTATGAATACTTGGAAAACAAGCCCTTTAGAAGCCACTCATTTTAGCTGTGAACCAAAATCATATACACTATTATTAACTGCTCAACTGCGTTTTAGTAACTATAATTATAAGTAAAAAGATCTGCCATGTGATTCACCTTTAAGGAACAATTGTGTCACAAATACGGGCATGGAACAGTAAATGCAGCCTCTCACCTGGTACCTCTTTGTTTTGTAAGAGATGAATAATGAAAAAAATAGCACGAGCAACGGACTTGAGAGTGAGGAATCATTTCTATTCCTTTCTAATTGACTGTTAAATTTACCACAGGATTGAAATAATACAGCAGACTGTTCCCATGACTTAGTGAGCCATGAAGATTGTTAGATGTGACAAGCAATGCAAATGGACGTAACATGACAGATTAGCATGCAAAAGCCTTTAGTCTTACATTATTTCCCACTGTGACTGGACAAAGATAATTTAACTTTCTGGCCATTTCCCAATATTTTTAAAATTGTACTTACGCACAATTATGGAGACACGAGAAATCTTTGGCCTAAACTAAAATTTTCTAGTTACTGGTTGTAGGGGGATTGATGTCTTTATTTCCTTCTGCTATCTCAAATTTGATCCATTCAAAGGCTTAAACAGTTACAATCTATAGTCTACTTAACTTTGGAAAGCTGAGCATAATGCCGTCTAAGGTCAATGTCCACATCCATTAATTTTCTACTTGAAAATCTGGAGAAGGCACTGTCACTGTCACTGGCTAACGAACAAGAGCAGAGACTCTCCCTAGCTCAAGAGTGCTCAGGCCAGTAGTAATATTCCTAACATCTCCAAAGCTTAAAAAAGGTCAGCTCACTGCAGACTTGGAATCGAGCCTATTATCTTCCGGAAGTGTGTATTTCAGCACCCACTAAGCCATTAGGGAGTTTTGTATATTAGTTTAAGAAAATGCATTTATAGCAAGATAAACCTTTAGTCCATGTAATTGCATGAAGCAGTCCTACCACTTTATTCACATAGGAATGCACAGAATCAAATTCATTGGTGTCAGTAAAGCTAAAACAATGTGGTTATTTAATGATAGTAGGAACTGCAGATGCTGGAGAATCTGAGATAACAAGGTGTAGAGCTGGATGAACACAGCCAAGCCAAGCAGCATCAGAGGAGTAGGAAGGGTGACGTTTCGGGCCTAGACCCTTCTTTTCTGATGAAAGGTCTAGGCCCGAAACGTCAGCCTTCCTGCTCCTCTGATGCTGTTTGGCCTGCTGTGTTCATCCAGCTCCACAATTTGTAATCTCAGATTCTCCAGCATCTGCAGTTCCTACTATCTCTGAAACAATTTTAACCCCACTGCGAAGCCTCTTCTAAGGATGCCTACCCTGAAGAAGTTACCCTCCGGAAGGACCTCAGGAGATCTCTCTCCCACTGCAACTCTCTCATAATCTCTTCGGCCTTGAAACTGTTTGACCACGTCCTGAAGCAAACCAGGTACTACAGCCACATCACCTTTCTTAGTACCTGCCTACGGAACCAATTTCTGAAGAAGGGTCTAGGCCCAAAACGTCAGCCTTCCTGCTCCTCCGATGCTGCTTGGCCTGCTGTGTTCATCCAGCTCTACACCTTGTTATCTCTGGTTATTTAATGAGTTCTCGCAGGATCAGACCTTCATCAGAAGTAATGTTATTTCAACTTCCATTTTATTTTTCCAGTTAAATATGTTTTGTGCACTGGATCTAATATCCCAGTTTTCCAGTTGACTCAGTCTAGCAAAAGATAGTTATACAAAATTCAGTTTGAAGAAGAGTCATACTTGACTTGAAACACTAACACCCTTTCTCTTTCCACAGATGCTGCCTGGACTTCTGAGTATTTGCTGCACTTCCTGTTTGTATTCCATCAAAATATGTGTCGGCTGCTTCATTTTATATGTTAATATCAGAAACAATTCTAAGGGTACGCAAAACCCATTTTGTCCCAAAAATATCCTTCCCTTTATTAGTTAACCCTGTCTCGCATACTTATATGTTTACTTCCTCCTACTCCAGTGAGACATACAGTTGAAATTGAATCTTGTTAACTGGTTTCTACTAAATGCTGCAAAATTCAAGACGTCACGTTCCTTAGCTTTCCAACAAGACAAAGACTCTAAAAGCCCAAGTTAATATCATGTAGTCATTATGTCTTAGAGTCTTAGAGTCATACATTATGGTAACAGACTCTTCGGTCCAACTAGTCCATGCCAACCATAATCCCAAACTAAACTAATCCCATCTGCCTTCTCCTGGCCCACATCCCTCCAAACCTTTCCTATTCATGTACCTATCCAAATGTCTTTTAAACATTGCAATTGTACCCACATCCATCACTTCCTCAGGAAGTTCATTCCACCATGCAAACCACCCTCTGCGTAAAAAAATTTGCCCCTCATGTCTTTTTTAAATTTCTCTCCTCTCACCTTAAAAATGTGCCCCTAGTCTTGAAATCCCCCTTCCTATGGAAAAGACAACTACCATTAACTCTATCTATACCACTCATTAATTTATAAACTTCTATCAGATCGCATTTCAACCTCCTATGCTCCAGTGAAACAAGTCCCAGCTGATCCAGCCTTTCTTTATAACTCAAACCTTCCACACCCGGCAACATCCTGGTAACTCTCTTCTGAACCTCCTCCAGCTTAATAATTATCTTTCCTATTACTGGGCGACCAGAACTGGATGCAGTATCCCAGAAGAGGCCTCACCAATGTCCTGTACTGATTTAACTCATTTCCATTTTCAATCCAGGTGATGTCCTGGACGATGAGCCTTGGTGCCTTGAATTCTCAATGTTAGCTAAGTCAGCCACCATCTCTGTTAGGATGCTGCATTTGGAACTTGTTGCCACAGCCATATCTTTGTACTTCAGTTAATCTGCACAAATCTGATCTAGGGATGTCTTGGCTGCGTAGCAATAAACCTAAAATTATTTAGTCTTGTCTTTGCAGTGGCAATCACTCCCAGAGAGTTTATTGGTTTAGATTCCATCTGAAATCAGTTGTTGAAAAAGTTCATACTTTGAATACAAACAGGCTGCAACTTTGTAAGTAACCATTAGTTGAGCTTTGAATAACATCAGGAATGGCACTGTATGAGTATATGTTTGTTTCAGCAGGGGATGGGTTAAGGGATATACTCGCATTAGTTCAATCCAATTGAGATCAGCACATGCATTTTGGGGAAGAAAGTGTTTACTTAGCCTTTACCTTGGCAACTGACCATGAGCTGTCATCTCCTCATTATATATTTAATATATAATAGACAACATGTATCTTCTATAAATAAGCACAAACTCAATGTTGATACTAAACGTTCCAAACTGGATAAAGTTTGAGTTTCCTTGGATAAGAATTATGTAATTTTAGACACGTTGACTGAACAAAACCTTCCCTGGCTTAAATTTCCTTAGAGGAGAGGTCATTGAAAATTCGTCAAAAATTCCGTTTATTCTAAATGGGCACTGGTTTCATCTAAAGGGTTCCAGAAATGTTTGTTTGGACAAACACACACACGCACGCACGCACGCACGCACGCACACACACACACACACACACACACACACACACACACACACACACGCACACACACACGCGCACACACACACACACACGCGCGCACATGCACACACACACATGTGCGCGCACATGCACACACACACACGCACACATACACACACGCGCACACGCACACACACACACACGCACACGCGCGCGCACGCACACGCACACACAC
>JAHRHZ010000043.1:29414905-29472737 GCA_024137785.1 Ginglymostoma cirratum
CACACACACACACACACACACGCACACACACACGCGCACACACACACACACACGCGCGCACATGCACACACACACATGTGCGCGCACATGCACACACACACACGCACACAAACACACACGCGCACACGCACACACACACACACGCACACGCGCGCGCACGCACACGCACACACACGCACCCACACACATACGCACACACGCACACACACGCGCGCACATGCACACACACACATGTGCGCGCACATGCACACACACACACGCACACATACACACACGCGCACACGCACACACACACACACGCACACGCGCGCGCACGCACACGCACACACACGCACCCACACACATACGCACACACGCACACACACACATGCACATACACGCGCACACACGCGCACACACGCGCACACACACGCACATACACGCGCACACACACGCACACACACGCGCGCACACACACACAAAGTTTAATGGTTTGCTCAGGAGCAGAATGCACAACACTTTATTACAATAATGTTCCTTTACCTTAGCCTCATAAAATTACACTTCACCAGTGTAAAACTTCTCCCCCTTGCTTTTCTACATCCATTCATTTTATGGGCTGTCTGAATGCTAACGCTAACTTTACAGCCAATTATTTGAATTATGAACAGTTTAATGTGACTGAACCAAAGTCTATGAAGAATTGAGTTCAAAATGCTCAATCCTTTACTTGATTATATTTGAGTATTAGGGAAAATTGTAGTGCATGGGGGTGGAAAGGGAGGGAGAGGGCATGGATTAGATCTTGTGATTTTTACACCATGTGGAAGTGTGAGCAGAAAGGCCTTTTCCTTCCATGATTTCTTATGTTCTTATTTATTTTGGTCTAATTTCAAATAAAATTCTGACATCTGGCAGAAAACGGAAATTTGTGTTCCATCGACCAGGTCTACATTTAAGCCTGCAATCAACAACCAGTCCAAGGAAATTGCTCACTTTGGCAAGAGGTAAACGCCTTGATAACATTGCAAATGGTAAGCAGGTGTGAAAACAGAGTTAGGATTGTGCCACTCTCAAAATTCTGTGAATACTGACAGTTCACTGGAATCTCGTCAAAGATGTAATTCTCCCTGTGCAAGCTGAGGCATGGAACATCAGTTGGCTATTCTGCTGTTTGGAGGTCAGTACAGCTGAATCCAAAGTAGCCCTCAACCAACAACACCCTAAAATTAGGATGCATCAGATAATCAAGAGTGGTAGTGATCTGACTCTTCCCTATTTGGTCCAGGAATGTCGAGGGCAATTATAATCTTCGCAATCATCCAGCACATATTTACAAATTTCCACTATTCCGGGAACAAGATTTGGATCCTTTCTAGTCTCTGTTGTTTATTAAGGCACCAGACAGTGTATTTGTCCTTAACATCAGTTTGCTGGTATAACTAGCTTATGAGGTCCTGCAGCTACACCAGTCCTCTGGGTACTTTAACTACCACCGAATGTCCTTTTCAATCACGTTTTTGATTTTCAGTGAACTCAATTTTTTTGCAAATATTTTGCATCAATGTGCAAAAATGCTGCAACCCTGGTTATTCCTCGGAGAATTCAACTGAAAGAAAATGATTATCTTCTAAATGAGTACCTCCTAGTGCACAATTATGCATCCATCCAGAAAGACAGCAGGCTATAATCTGGCCTCCCAGCAATATATTAAATGTTTCCTCAGGTTTTGCTATAATGAGACATTAGCTAAAGTCAGATAAATTACTCAGGACAGCTTTTCTTCTCCATTTGAAAACAAAGCAAACTAATAAACAACAACTTAATTGGTGTATGACACAGAGGGATGCTGTTCTAATTCATTCCCTTTCTTGGTCTAGAAACAGGAGCTAAACTTTGCCAATAAATTAGTCAATACCTGCAAATGAGGTGGACAAGTACAAATTACACAGTGGGCAACAAGTCCTCCATAGTTGACAGATGAAAGGCTTTTAACAACTTCATGTATAGAGTCCCATTGTGAACTCACATAATTCATGGTGGGTATATATCTATATTCAGGCACAGAAGCTGAGATAATTAAATGATCTACAAGGCACCACTATTTCTATATTTCTCAAGTTTGGATAAAAGATTGCTGCCAATGCAAAGCCAGACCAAATAGTAGCACAAATGTGCAAAAAAAATTGAATTATGTTTTTAATCATTTGATTTTTAATTGAAAGGATTTCAATTTCACAAAGTTATCCATAATGAATTTACCTCAACATCTTAACAGCTAAGGTGATCAAGAGATACTTGAGCTCTGAAAAGAAATTAAGAGCCTATGACGTGGCAGTTAGTGCATTGTCTCTCAGGAAGGATTCCCTGCACTGGGACCTTCTGCTAGTTATTTCATTACGTGCACAGAACATTCCACCAGTGAACTGAGGTGTAGCAAGCTTCCAGATTGATGATTAAAGAGACCTCACTAACACAGTCCAGGCTAGTGAAGCAGCCTGGATTCCTGAACAAATACATTAAAAATGATTTCTGAAAGGTCTTGTTGCAAAAAGGATGAAGGAGGGGAAACCTAAGAAAAGGCACAAGCGATTTTCCCAACTTTTTTTAATTGTGTCCCTAATTCTCAATGAAGTTAAATGACTTTTTACTTACAATTTTCGCTTAAATATGGAAAACTGTTGCAGCCGTGGTGAATCTCTCTGAATTCAAATGATGGGTAAGGGTCAGGCAGAGGTTTTTCCAGCTGCTGGGGAACTGCGTACTTGGCTGATGTTTGTTGGACCTTGATGGCCAAATAAGTTAATTGAATCTGCACAAACTGTTCAAACTTTGATCGGGGTACTACACGCACAGGAGCTTGATGCTGAGTCATGTAGCAATTCTTAGTGTAGTAATGACTGGGATGACCTGTTTCAGTACCTGAATCCACTGTGGAAGGTTCCAATGAGCCTATGTAGGTAATATCAGAAACAAAGCAGCCCCACAGTAATGTGATCATTCAGCAGTTGCAGCACAAACAACAGTGGACAGTGTCCTCCAAACTTTGGGAGATGAAGGCTCCACCAACGAGGCCAGTTGTGATGCTTCTACAAGAATGTTGCATATTATAACGTTGACTCACATGCCTGTTGCTCAAGCCTTTTAGCACACATACAGTGGCAAATTGTAAGTGTGACAGCAACAATGAGGACCTCTACCTCCACCCACAATCTCCACAATTCCCAAGAAAGACAGCAGCACATATTGGGGTAACAGTGCAGAGGTTTTATAGTCCCAGGTGTGAAATGAGCTGCTCCTGCACCTTATACAGACTATGGAGACTTGGAAAGTGATTGCTACTTTGGCAGCAAAGGTGAATCATTTCAGGCTGAGAAAGCACTGCTTATGCCTCGCAGCCGTTAGTGGGATTGGTTTGTAATGCTGAATGGTGAGTTCAAGAGTGCTTAGGGCCAGGAATTTTAGTTGACTTGGTCGGTCAATGTGTAAGGTACATTTTGTGATCACAGGTTATCACATGCTCTGTTTCAGCTTATTGCCCTTTGAATTGTCTCACATTGTACGAGTGTGGAACCCCTCCCAAAGAGAATGAAACACTTTGACTGTCTACTTGAGGACTGGTGGCAGCCATTCTTATTTCTTTTGGACACCAGCAATTTATAGGGTGAGTCACAGATTCTGCCTTTCAATCTAGGTCACTCCCCATAGACCTTCACTTTCTCTTCTTCCTTGATCTCTTCTTTAAACCCATTGGCTTTGAACCCACCCCATGCTCCCATTCAACCCATTTATTTAACTACTCACCTCCCCCAGCTTACCCCTTGAGCCCCAGGTGTACTGTGTAGTCATACCAAACACAGACATTCATGGACCCCCAGCAAAACTATGGTTGTGTTGACCATCGATGAACCCTCCCCACCACTGTATCCCTTGCCCTCTCATGCTCTTATTATCTTCCAACCTTATTGAGTTGCCTGACCTTCACAATTATTATCCCTTCTGCATCTCAACATGCTGCCTCCAATCTCAACAACTGACTTCCCCAGCATCTCCACCTCAACACGGGCCCCAGAAAACTCACTGCTAACTTTCCCTAGCCCAACCCTCTGGACCCACCATGCCATCAGCCCCTCCAAATTCTCCATCTGGCCCCAACTGAACGGGTGAAACAACCCTTACTGATGAATGAACAGACCCCTGACTGATATTGGTGCAACTTCCTGGCTGACTTACTACAAATCTCCATGCTTGTTGAACTGGATCAGCAGGTCTGACCATGACCCACTGCACAGACTGTAGAGGTGCAGATCCCATCACCCTGGATATTGCAGACAGCGGACTGACCATATCCTAACCCCTGAACTGAGATTTCATGCTGCCCTTCACTTACATGTGCTGTGTCCCCCTGAGTGAAGGTTTTCCCTTGACCTAACTGAGGTCGACTCACCTTTAACTTTGAGATGCAAGCATTTGGCTGAAGCACATGCAGTGCCTTTGCCATATACTCTGCTGGTACATAGATGAAATTGGCATAGCATGGAACCATTACAAGCTGGCTGTCTTTGTATCTGTACTAAACAGCAAGGCAAGAGAGAATTACTGTGGGCCTTTAAGCTCTGGCTGAAGTGCCAAAAGCAAAAAGACTGGGCAAGTCAGAGATGCTGTGAGCATCCAAGTAGTTGCAAAGTGAGTGAGCAGATGAGAGGCTCTGTGATGCAGCCTGTTCTATTTGCAAAGTGGCCTGGCAGCGACATTACAATGATAGCATTCCAAAATATGCAGCAATCAAGTGGAGAACTGTTTTGTAAGTGGGTTGGGGATGTGCCATGAGGGTACGTCAATCCAATGCCAACCTTTGTTGATGGGGGCCATGGTGTATTCCCTGACATGGTGACTGGTGTCAAGGATGAAGACGCATGGGTGCAGGAGGTGGGCTGGAGCTGCCAGATACCTGTTCTGAGTTTCATGTCAGGGACTGTCGCCATCTAGTCTTTACCCAACATTTGAGAGAATAAGACACTGCGAATCAATCAGACAAGATTAGGCACTACAGGTTGGCAAAGAGGCCTCTTACCTCATTCGCAAGATTCCAATCTCGTTGCTCAAAGGTTAGCTGTAGGACAGTTTCTCTGACAGTTGATAATCTTGGGTTTCCTATCATGCAGAAAGAGACCATTCAGACCATCGAGTCTGCACCGACCTTCCAAAGAACATTCCATCCAGACCCACCCCACCAGCCAATCCCTGTATATGGTTTTGACCAAGCCTAGTCCACCAATCCTACACATCTGTTGACACTACAGGGCAATTCAGCATGCCCAATCCACCTAACCTGCACATCTTTGCACTGGAAACTGGAGAGGGAACCGGACCACCCAGAAAAAAACCCCACTCAGACACAGGGAGAATGTGCAAACTCCACACAGATAGTCACCCATGGCGCCACCGTGCCACCCTTTATTTCTCTGATTTCACCAATTTTGCCCAATTGAATTGCCCATGTCATTCAGGTGCTGGGAGAATTCTACACATAGTATTGATCGGTGAGCATCATTGATTAAATAAAGTAACTTTAAGGGAAAGACACCATTTCCAGTAATTGGAGACTTCAGCCTTTTCTGGGAAGCACTCACCCATGTAAAGAACTCTTCCATAGTATAGCTCCCAGGAATTCTGAGCCTCTGGTAAACATCTTTTTAACTCATTCTTTACATTCAAACAGTTTCCATCTAATCCTTTGTGTTGTTCTCACTTCTTCTACTGAAGACAGTTTATTCCAAAGTGAATTTTTATGGGTAACAAGAATCCAGCAGTACATTGGTATAGAGGACGTGTGCCAGAAATCTACTGAGCACTCCAAGATTCACCACTAAAGCAGCACCTGACATATTCACCTTCCAATGTGTTCACTGGAAGATGGGAATTTCAGCCAATTTTCATTTCCCTAGTTTAAGTCTTTACAAGAGTTGCCAACCCTGCAGGATTGCCATGGGGGTATCCAAAAACATTGCCAGACTAATCTGTGAGAAGTCCAGGAGAAAAAAGTAAAATGCCCATTTCATTTTGCTGTAAATGCAATGAAGTTGAAACTTTTCATCTTGCTCCCATCAGGACGGAGCCACAAGAAGAGTGAATGTCAAAGGGAGCAACAAATTATGCTGAATGAGATAGAATACTGATCATTTTTGAAGGAGACTCTGATTAATAGAGAATAAAAAATGAAAGAACTGCAGATGCTGTAAATCAGGAAACAAGACAGAAATTGCTAGAAAAGATCAGCAGGTCTGGCAGCATCTGTGAAGGAAAAAGCAGAGTTAACATTTCCGGTCAGGTTCTGAGGAAGGGTCACCAGACCCGAAATGTTAATTCTGTCTTTTCCTTCACAGATGCTGGCAGACCTGCTGATTGATAGAGAGTCTGATCTGGCAATGCCTCTACTAATCAACCTCCAACTGTTACCGAACAGCTCTCTCTTCCCATCCGCTACAAATTGTTGTTCCCTTTGAGATTTGCTATTATTGTGATTCTGTCCTGATGAGACCAAAATGAAAAGGTTTGAGATCATGTCTCCTTTTTGTTTTCTAGCAATACTCAAGTTCTGTACTGGAAAACAACTATAATTTCATTTAATTAGAAACTTTTTATTTATTGGTTATAAAAATATCACAGATGATAGGGAAAGAATGTTGATTTTGGGGGATGGTTGGAGGCAGCTGATAGGGTGGTGAGAATGTGCAACCTGCTGCCCCAGCAGTGGTTGAAGTGAAGAGGGTTGATGCATTTAAAGTGAAGCTAGACAAATATATGAAGGGGATGAAAACACGGGGTTAGAATGATAGATTCAGATGAGGGAAGAAATAGGAGGAGGTTTTAGTGAAGTGTAAATGGCCACAGGTACTGGTTGGACTGAATAGCCTGCTCCTGTGCTGTGTATCCTTTGCAAACCTTTGTAAATACTATAGGGTTATGGCTTATCAAACTGAATATGCCTCTGCCCAACAGACCAATCGATTTTCTTGACTGAGAAGCACTACGTAACACAGATCAGAAGTTGAACATGGGACTGTCCAGGCCAATATCACTCAATAATGCCCAGGTTCCAGTCTTGCCTGCTCGAGATTTGAGGAATAATATTTCTGAACAGGTTGATTGGAAGATATCAACATTAACTGTATTAAACACACCAGGATGGAAGCTGCTTTAATTTAACATTCCGTTGTACTTTGTGGGCAATTTGCATACTTAACACTTGAATTATTAAACAATCTGGAAAGTAATTCATTAATGAGATACATTTGAATCTAATTGTGTTATGGAACCTTATAAATCCTAGTAGAGATTCATATTCTTGGAAGTTAGTTTGAATTCCATCTATAACTGTGGATCCAAAATTAATTACCTACTTATGGCCCAAGTACTTAAGTAATAAGTCTCCAATATAAGAGGCATATGGCTGATTGGAACACTCTGGTTTTAATTGCCTAGCTGACCCTTGCTCCAACAATAAAGCTATCTGTTCAGATGTTAAAGAAAGAGTTTCAGACTATTAACATCGAACTCCTGACCTCCCCCTATTGGAAACTGGGCAGTTGTACCACAGAACCAAGAATCTTTAACTGACCTCCACAGTTTCCATTGGCAATGCAACCATGCTGGGGCCCTAGAGGTATTTTTATTTACTTTCCGGAGACCAGGAGGATTAGGACAATTGTTCCAGCCTGACAAAGCATAAATGTCACTGCTGCACTAAGCCAACCTGCTTTTCAATAAGGCTTCTTATTAAATACGGTGCTAACAGAGGGGGAGAAGCAAGTTTAAAAATAACACACAGAGCAGAGAGAGGCTTCATTCTAAACACATTTCTAAAAGAGGAGGACTGTGATAGACTCTAACAAGACGCAATTGAGAAGGAGGAGTTATCCATGGTTTTAGTGGACTTGCAAGTGGATAAATCGCCAGACCTAAATGAGATGTATCCTAGGCTGTTGTAGGAGGCAAGAGAGGAGATTGAAAAAGCCCTAATATTATTTTCAAAATCCTGCTTGGCCGAAGGAGAGATGCAAGAGGACTGGAGGATAGCTAATGTGGTACCATCATTCTAGAAGGGTGGAGGGCTGAACCAGGGAACTGTAGGCCAGTCTAACATCTATGGTAAGCAAATCTTTCGATAAAATCCTGAGGGAAAGAATTAATCTCTTCCTGAAGAGGCGAAGATCAATCAAGGATATTCAACATGGCTTTGTCAGGGAGAGATCTGATACGTTTGACTGAGTTTGTCAAGAAGGCTATGAAGTGTGTGGATGATCATACTGTAATGTACATAGATGTCAGTAAGGTTTTTGACAAAATCTCATGTAGGAAACTCGTCAAGAAGGTAAGACCCTCTGAGATCCAGGGTAATTTGACAAATTAGATCTAAAATTGCTCAATGGCAAGAAGCAAAGGGTGATAGTTAAAGACAGTTTTTGTGACTAGAGGCCTGTATCAAGGTGAATCAAGTCTGTATTGTATGTATCAAAGGTTTTGGTGCTGGATCCCTTGCTTCTTGGAGCGAACATTTATGATCTAGACATGAATGTGTGAGATTTGATCAGTAAATTCACAGATGATACTAACAGTGGTGGTGTGGTTAATAGCAAGGAGGAAAGCCCTAGACAACAGGACAATACTGACAGACAGGTCAGGGATGCTTGTACTGGAAATTAAATAAGATTTTATAAAACGGGTTACAGCAAGAGTCAAGTACCTTCTTGCAAGCTAGTACGTAAGGCACATTTTAGCAGACAGGAACCTTGGATATCCTTAGGGTCTCCGTCAGCAGAAATGATGGGACAGGAACCACAAACACCCTAAAGCCTGAATCAACTCTGACAGCAGACGAGAGAGTATCAAAAGATTCCTATAGACAAGATAAGAAAAAGACCTAGAATGGAAGATTTCTGTTTATAGTACAAGAATGTAATGTAAACAGTGTATGCAGATAAAGGTTAAAGATTTTCTATACGTATAGGATAGCCATGAAACAGAGCTGTAATAGAATATCAGACTGAATTCTGCTCAGCTAGTCTGAGAATGAGGTTGTTTGAATCAGCACAAACCTGTGTACCTGAGTCCTCCTGCCTTTTTTGTGAGGAAAGTTTAGCGCACAACCACAGGAGAAGAGCAATGGAATTTAATCCTAAAATAATGAGATGATGCATTTTGGGAGAACTAATACACCAGGGGAATACACCATGAATGGCAAGATCCTAAGAAGTACAAAGTTCAGAGGTGTGCAAGTCCACAGATCCTTGAAGGCAACAGGACAGATGAGATAATTGAGTCAAGGCATTGAATACAAAAGTAGAGAAATTATGAGGGATTGTATAAGACATTAGTTAGACTACAGCTGGTGTACTTTGTGCAGCTCTGGTCACTGCAATATAGCAAGAATGCAACTACACTAGAGAAGATGCAGAGGAGATTCATGAGGACATGACCCAGGCGGAGGCAATTCAGCTGTGAAGAGAGAGGCATATAGGTTGGAGTTATTTTACTCAGAGCAAAAAGAGTTAAGAGATGCCCTGATTAAGGTCTACTCAGCTATGAGGGAAATTGATAGGGTAGATTGGAACAAGCTTTCCTCTTCACAGAGGAGCCAAAAACGAGCGGGCATAGACTTAAGGTAAGAGGCAAAAGGTTTAGAGGAGATTTAAGGAAGAGATTCTTTACATCCAGAGAGTGGTGCATATCTGGAACTCACTGCCTGAAAGAGTTGTAGAGGTGAAAATTGTCACAATAGTTAATAGGTATTTAGATGAATAATTGAAACACTATGGGATTGAAGGCTACAGGCTAAGTGCTGAAAATGGAACTGGAGTAAATAGGTACTTGATGACCAAAGAGAACACGATGGGCCAAAGGGTCTTTTACCATGCTGTACAATTCTATGAGTCTCTGAGCAGAATCTTGTTGAGGTTTGAGTGACATGCGCAATGGTGAGACTTTCCTCAGAACTGCACAAGAACTCCGGTAATGGCATGTTTGAGTGTAAGGAGCATCTCACTCCGTCTTTTACATTTTTCACATGTGACATGACAAAATTCTCATTAGGCAGCAGCAAATTGCTAATGAAAGGGGATTATTGCTTGTTAAACGTCTTGATGACAGCACAACACGTCTCATTAATATTCAGCTGAACAAACGCACTGAATAAGCTAGACATCATGAAATCTCTATACGGAAACTAGATTGGATACCTGGCAATTTTCGTACACTGCTTCCTCTGAAGCACTCTACATTGAACACTGGCCAGTACGGTCACATTGACAGATATTGTCATCCAATATTTGCCAGCCTCTCAGAACTCTCAAGGCACATTTCTGACCCACTTACAGGATGCTTTTGCACTTCAGTGCTGTAGTCTGGGCTGTAACCATTATTGAGATGCAGCAGCAAGAACACTTTGCCCTGAGGGACACACACCTGGCTCATGGACAGGGCCAGGCTGCATCGCCAGGCCCTTCACTTGCCGTCATGGTGCTTTTCACCCTGAGCTTACCTGGATTTTCACAACATCCTGCTTTGAATTCCCTCGCCTCGCCTTGCATTTTGCCAAGCTACTGGCCCCCTATCAATTCTGTGTTGCCGTGCCGTTTGGTGCAGACACAAAGGAAGGAAGCTAGTCGTTGCTGTCGGCAAATCTCATTCAAGGGGGATAGCTTTCGCTCAGGGGGTCCCAGCACAGTGAGTCAAGGTCATCTTCTGATAGATGTCCAGGGGCATGGACATAATCAGTCAGCCACCAGGTCTGAGTCAGGACGCTCTCTGCCTGATGTTACAAGCAATACTGAGAGTGGTAGAGCATACGTTTTAATGGAAGGTAGGTACAATGGCAGAGGTAGAGTGTGTAGTGTCAGAGAGAACTGGTGGCTGGTGGAGTGGAGAAGGAGATTGACCTACTTCCGACAGAGCTGGGCATTCTCCCAGCTGACTGAGACTGCTCTAAACCAGTTGGCAACCTCAGACCAGGCTGGCATGCTCTGGTGTCATGGCCTCTTACTGCTGCACCTGGGGGGAAGACAATATCTTGCCCCTGTACCACCACATCCAGCAGGTTGTCCAGGACCCTGCCTGCAAAGCAGGGCACTGATTTCTTCCCTGCCTGCCATGTCCAAGGCAAATATCAGGAACCAGGCAGGGCAGCTCTGGCAGTACGAACTGGCAGTACTTGGCCAGGTACACCATAACCTTTCTCAGATGGTGCAGGCACAAGGATTGCCAGTTAATACTGGGATCTCCACCAGTGGTGAGTTGCTCTGGGAACAGTGCATTGAATGTTGAGGCTGTAATTGTGCTGGGTATGAATGCTGCAATTTGGTAAGATAGGCTGAAAAAACTCACCAGGCCCCACAGCAAATAAGCCTCCAAAAGGCACAATGCAACTCACCCTTAGCCAAAAACAAGAACCAGACCTATGATTCCATGATCCATCAGACCTCACTCTCTACAGGCACAGAAGCTGGTGGCTACCAATGTTACAATGTGCCAGAATCAGTAGATAGCAGAAGTAGATGGGCATTTTCCACTCACAATCCACCAAACATATGTCAGTATGACCTAATCTCACAGTGGACCAGTTGTCCCATCACTCCATACATTACCAGCCAAAGCACTGTTCAGTGAGAGGAGAGAAAACCTACTGAGCTCTGACAGTTATGCACTCTACAGAGCCCCACCACTCAGCCTTGGCTGAAATAACTCCACAGAGGCTGGTATCCTGTGACCAAGTCACTGCCTCTTCAGAGTCAGCTATCAGAGCGGCAGTAGCTCTGAGACTTCCCTTTTTATCTGTCAGCCAGGGCTCCCTCATTGGGGCTGCTAATCTGGTCCAGTCAGTGAACTTATATTCTATGATATCCAGCCGACTGACCTCGTTACAATCACTATATCGGCATCCATCAATCTTTTCCCAGCAAGTACTGATGTGAAAATTTCCTTGGCTACCAATCTTCACCATATAAAAGGGAGATCAGAGGCAAGTCCTCACCACCAGTTCCCTCTCAACAAGTGAAACTAATAATTGATCATTTGCCTTTATAGCTGATTGTGGGACTTTTCTGTATCTAACTATTTGTCTATAAGCAGTGATGACCCCATTGTGTGCATATACTTTGCCAGTCCAAACATCAGTTCAGCGTTGAAGCTGGAGCAGCACTTAACCAAAGAAAGCTACTGCGGATGCTGGAAATCTGAAACGAACACAGGGAGTGTGAGAGAAGCTCAGCAACATCTGTGAAGAGAAAAGCAGTGAACATTTCAAACCCAGTATGACTCTCCTCTTTGGACTCTTCGGTTCTGAAGAAGGGTCACACTGGGCTTGAAATGTTCACTGTTTCTTTCTCCACAGATGCTACCAGCCTTGTTGAGCTTCTCCAATATTCTCTGTGCTTGTAACACTCAAAAAGTCCTGTGCTAGGCTTCACTCAAAGATCAACATGTTGCTGTTAGCTGGTCAGCATTTTCATTATTGAGCAGGTCTTCCTTGACTTCAATAGGAAATAACTACTGCTGTTGTGACTTCTAATAACTGCATACATTGCTGTGATACACATCAACGTGAGTGTTGTGAAATATACCCCCCAGTTTAACCAGTACATCAGGAGCATCAAGAAACTCAGTTCAAGACCCATTAAGCTTAACTGCTTTAACTGGGTCTGCTGTATATATAGGAGCGCACATTCAGTTTATCTGCTGAAACGTTACTCTGGAGGGCCTCAAATTTGTTCAGTTTACAGCACAAACATCTGGGCATAATGTTTCTGCTTTGGGTGTAATCAGCAATCTGGTCATAAATTGTGCTCAAATTTACACTAGTTTTCTGAATTAATTGTATGGTTCATGTTTCTGCTTAGAACGTTTGCATAATCACAAACATGCTATCTATCATGGCCCAGTAAAACTGGACACCGATTTAAAACATTATTTTTTATTCTTTAAAAAAGAATGCTTTAAAAATGTTCCTTGTCATAATGAAAAGCTGTAACTTGATACAGTTCCTGTATTTTTAAAAAATGAGTCTATCACAAAAAATCTATTTTAATAAGTGTCCAGTCCATTACCTGCGAGTAATTTGATTTTAGATAATTAGAAACAACTTTAATAAGACAACACAAAACATTGACTACTTTCATTGGTTTATAATCATCAGTTCCTCTGTAAATTAAATTTATTTTAAAATTTAAAAGCATATTAGTGTCCTCGAACCAAATACAAAAAGTTTAATTTGAAAAGTTTTCTCAGACGCACGCAAACAGGCACAGTTAGTGGAAACTTGCCATACTGAATAATTTAATCTTGGACACAACCAGCTTTGGGGAGAGAGAGGAACTGATTTCCAGGATGATACATTTTAAACTAACTCAAAAGTCATGGTAATTTTATTTGACTGACTAATTTAGACTTTGTAGCTCCTTTGCAGAGATTCTTGAGGATTGGATGCAATTTGTGCTTGAATTTCTTTGATCTTTTTCAATGGTCTGGTCGATTTTTGGTGAACTGTACTGGAAACATCTGCACATGCCAAAGAAGATCAACCTCTCACTCCTGACCCACAAGTGTTAGGTCAAGATGGACCTGCCTCATGATTGATGCATTTAATTAAACCTTCATTTCGAAGATGACAGTGCAATTTCCAATCACATCCACCTATCTCTTTGGCCATCAATGCTGATACCTTATCTAAATGGCCCAGTAAGATGTTTTGTCCAATGCTGTTCTTGTGAAACACATCAGTGCATCTAATTATGTTAAAACAGCGACATAAATGCAACTTGTTGGGCCATATTTCAGCTCTGCAGTGCTGATGTTAATGAATTGTCAGCCTTTACTTGTTGTGCATTATATAATTCCTAACACAGCAGATTCATAACGTGGAACAAATTCTTCTTGCAGAAATACGAGTTGAAAGCATCACAATTTGATTTTACCAGAACCACGCTGGGAATATATTCAATGCCCTGCTGAAGGAAGGAAGGAAGATTACAATTTATTAAATAGCGTGCTGAGGGCTTCATGACATCAGCATCACTAATAGCCACAAAGGGAAAGCTGAAAGAAAACTAATACTCAGGGAACTTAAATTGAGCCACTACAGGCAAAGTGTTTGCAAATACTTCTCCCTTTCCTGTTTCAATTTTCTTCTCTCTTGTTTCAATAATTAAAAATATTAGATAATTCAAGAAGCCTCTATTGGATTCCATACTATGGATCATAGTCTTGAAACTATTACAGTTGATATTAGTGGGCAAATGATTAATTGTCCTGCACAACATCCCTATAGCCCTGATTTTAGCAAGAAAATTAACTCATTTAAACTAAACAGATTAACTCCTGTTTTATGGGAGGTCAAGAAAATACATTGAACTGGCAGCATCCAGCATATGGTCACACTTCACACCTTTAGTGCACAATGTTAATTACGACAACAGTTAATTTCACTGGGAGTTGTAACTGCCCTCATTTGGATTCTCCTTCACACGCTGAAAGTGCAGAACAATTTTACCTTGACAAACAGATTGGCTGCAGTCCTTTAAACTGGCTGCCTGGATCTCATTCCCTGATGGATGACCAGAAAGCAAAACCTTCCCAACAATCGAAGAGCTGAGGCTGAAGCCTCTCAGTGACCAAGGTTTGGGGAAGGGATAAGGTAGATGGATGGAGGGTTGGAAAAGATGGGGCAGGGATGGGAGTAAAGGTTGGAGGTATCTCAAATTTTTATTGAGGCGGTCTAGTCTTTCTCAGTATGGGAGGCCTCGAGTTTTGTGTGCATGTGGTGCCATCTTTTGGTGTCAGGGTAGCCTAATTTTTTTATTTCTAAGATCTGAGAATTTTGGAATCTGGTTCCATTTGAATCTCCAGTAAAATGGGATCATACTTTTGTCTAGTCACGCCAAGTACTTCCTTTGGACAGTTACATGGCTTCTGGTACTAAAAGGCTAGACATCTCTCCATTCAGGCTTCATCAATTAATTTTAACAACCGGACTTCCTAAGCTGCTATAACAGTATTTTAGAGCACAGTAATTCTGAATGCCTAATGAGCAGTGACTATGTAAGTAACCTCATAGATGTTGGATCCATTTGAAGTCAAGCAAGAACAATTAGTATAATTACTCTCTCCCCTGAAAGCACTGACTCATGCTAAAGTGCAGACATTGGCCACACTTTGGTATTTCACCCAAATGGACAATTGAGTGCTGAGACAGTGCAGTTTGACAGGCTGCAAACGCAGGGTGCACTGGGTTCAAGGCAGGTGGGACAGGCAGTAGAGATGAGTCTGATCCTAGCCTCGTGTCAATCTACAGACTTTTTTATTCACTTGTGGGATGTGGGTGGTCGCTGGCTGGGCCAGCATTTACTGCACATCCGTAGTTGCCCTTGAGAAGGTGGTGGAGAGCTGCTTTCTTGAACCAACCCACAATGCTATTAGGGAGGGAATTCCAAGATTTTGCCCCAGTGACACTGAAGTAATGGTGATGTATCTCCAAGTCTCCTGGTGAGTGGCTTGGAGGGAACGTGAAGGTGATGGTGTCCCCATGTATTTGCTCCTTTGTCCTTCTGGATGGAGGTGGTCATGGGTTTGGAAGGTGTTGTCTGAGGATCTTTGGTGAATTTCTGCAGTGCATCTTGTAGATAGTACGCACTGCTGCTACTGAGTGTTGGTGGGGGAGGGAGTGCATGCTTGTGGATGTAGTGCCAATCAAGCGGGCTGCTTTATCCTAGATGGTGTCAAGCTTCTTGAGTGTTGTTGGAGCTGCACCCATCCATGCAAGTGGGGAGTATTCCATCACACTGCTGACCTACCAGAAGGAGTCACTGGATCATTGGACATATAAGAAGTAGGAGCCAGTGTAGACTATTTGGTTCCCTGAAACTACTCCCAATATAACAAGATTGTGGTTGATCTTTTACCTTAACTCCAGCTTCCTGCTTTATCCCACAATCCTTAATTCCCTTTGCATCCAAACTTCTATCAGCCTCTGTCTGAGTACAGTGAGCAACACTCCACAGCTTCAGGAGCAAAGAATTCCTATTCCATGATCAATGAAGAAATTTCTCATCATCTCAGTCCTCAATGGCAGATCCCTTATTCTGAGACTGCAACCCAGTGTTCCCGAAAATATCTTCTCAACATCTACCCAGAGTGAAAAAAAAACTAAAGAAACAATAATGAATGTACTAAAACTCCATTTTAAAGTAACATGATGAGTTAGACCTGATGTGGCACGGTGTGGTTAGATAGACTGATGTATCTGCAACCATCATCCTTATATGTGATATTTATGTTAGCTCCTGTAACATGAGGACAAAACAAAGATCGTGTAATACTGAAGAGTTCAATGAACTTTTGTAAAAGGTAAATGTGAACTTTACTTACGCAAGTACATTCATATACATGCACATCTGGACTCAAGGTAGATTGGATGCACCAGGAAATGCTTTACTTAGTGTGTCGTGCTTCAAGAGGACAAAGCTCAATAAAATGGAGATTGAGAGTTTTGTACATTTATGTCACGTGCCAAGATATGGCAATCACATCATAAGCATGTTCCTGAAAGGTATATCACGTATCTGCTGTGAGACATAACACAAGAGGGCCAGTATTCTTTCTTCACGAGTTTTATAGTCTTTTCTCTTCTGGGCTCCCTGCCAAGCCTCTTAACTAACTTGATATATCTCAGTTCGATCACCTGTCATTCTTCTGAACTCCAAGGAACATAGACCGACTCTCCTCAATCTCTCCTCTCTCTATTCACAGGAGCCGGTCTAGCAAATAGACTGCAATGAAGGAAAATGCAAAGTTGTTCTCTTTGGTAGAAAAGACACAAAAGCAGCATATTATTTAAATGTGGAGAGACTGGAGAATGCTGCAGTGCAGATGGAGCTAAGTGTCCTTGTAAGTAAATTCCTAAAAAACTGACATGCAGGTACAGCAAGTAATTGAGAAGGAATGTTGACCTTTTATTGCAAGGTGAATAAAGCATAAATGCAAGGAACTCTTGCTGTAACTGCTCAGAGAGTTTGTGAGACCACACATGGAGTACTGTATAGAGTTTTGGTCTGATTTACCAGGGAAGCATAATCTTGCTTCGAAAGTAGTTCAGACGAGGTTCATGAGGCTGGTTCCTCTGAATAAGGAATTGTCTTATGAAGAAAAGTGGAGGATGTTGGGCCAAATTTCATTGAAATTTACAAGAATGAGAGGTGACCTTTTTGAAGCGTAAGTTTCTGAGGGCACTTTGATTTATTATTGTCACATATGCCCAAGTAGAGTGAAGTTTTGTTTCATAAGCAGTACAAGTAGATCATAACAAACAAGGACTTACAGATCATAGAGTGTTTAGACAGAGTGAGGCATACAAGGTTATGACTGCACAGGAGGTGCACAAAAGCAAGATCAACATTAGCTGAAACTGGAGAGGTCCACTCAGCAGTTTAATAACAGCCGGGAAGAAGCTGTTCTTGAATCTGTTGGTGCATGTGTTCAAGGTTCTGTATCTTCTGCCTGACAGAAGAGGTTGGAAGAGAGTATTACCAGGGAGGGAGGGGTCTTTGAAGATGTTGGCAGCCTTTGCACAGCAACAAGAAGTGTGCATTGAGTCCACGGATGGAAGGTTGGCTTTCATCATGGTCTGGACTTTGCACACAACTTTCTGTAGTTTCTTATGGTCCTGGGCAGAGCAGTTGCTGTACCAAGCCATGGTGCACTCAAATAGAATGCTTTCTATGGTGCATCTGTAAAAGTTGGTGAAGGTCCTTATGGACATGCCGAATTTCCTAAGCTTCCGGAGTACACAGGGGACACAGTTTACAAGTCTGCCACCCAAGATGGTGGTGAAAAGAATTCCTTCTCTCAGATGGTCATTCTTTGTAATTCCCTTCCGTAGCAAGCAGTGGGCTCTAAGTCATTGAATATACTCAAGGCAGAATAAGTACATTCAGGTTAAACAAGATTTCTGATTGACAAGGGAGTTAGGGTTAGAGGCCATAATCACATTAGCCATTTCCTTATTGAATGGTGAGGTAGTCTTGATAGGCTGAATGGCCTACTTCTCCTCCTACTTCTTATAAGCTGGTGAATCTACATGGCACTCCCTCTAGGAGAAGTATGTCTTCCCTTTAGTTGGGAAACTAAGATTGTACTCAATACTCCATGTATAGCTCTGTGTAATGTTAGTATTAAACAGGAGCCCTGAATGATTACCATAATCCAGGAAAATTGAGACCTATCCAAACATCTCCAGGATATGACATTCCAAGGCTATCGTGTTACCTACTGTATACAATTGGTAAGAAATTCTGGGTTCCTTCCTCCTGCTCTGTTCTCTTCCTAATGTAGATGAATTGTAAGGGACACCAACATTAAATCAATGGAAAGGGATGTGCAGCATTGCATAATCACTCTATACAGTGGTACATTAAACTAGCTGACAGTGCACCAACCAGAAAGCACGCACAAATTTATAAAGCTCTCAGATTTAATCTCACAGTCCCAAATTCAAAGTCTACTGGCCAGGCCACACACATGCAGAAATTATTTTTCCAATAACCAGAATTGTATCTGAACATTTTTCATTGAAGAATATACCTTTCCAAGTAAAATTTTAAATTGTTCATGACACTGGGTTAACTGCTGTCTTACAACAGGTTTGTTTGTTTTAATATTTCAGTAATAAAGTTCCTTAAATTATGAATAGCTTACTAGAACACTGGTTTTGGAAATTGATCCTGTTGAGCCTGATTTCTTGAAAGGAAACATAGCAACAATGGGCTGCACCATTTCTCTCCTGTGTTTGCTGTCATGGACAGTCCTCTGAAACTAGAATTAGGTCCTTTTCATCTGTCAATTGAGTATCAACAGAGGTTGTTTTAGATTTCCTTATAAAACTTCATTTGGAACTGCATAGAACAGATGCTAGGCTCACTTTGCTCTGATTTCTCCATGGCTGCTGCATCATATGTGCTGGCCATTCTAGAAATGATCATTTAATTGAAAAGAAGTGGAGACATTAAGGCTCAACACACTTCACTGTAGAGGTGATGTGCTATCGTATCTATGTGACAGATAGTCATTCGGTCAGATACAACAAGCAAGGACCAGTGTTGGGCTGGCCTTGTGTGTTCTGGTTATTTTCTCCTGCTTGCAGCAGCCAGAATTAAACAGTAACCAATTTCAATCTCATTAGCTCTGTTGAACAAGCATGTGGTTACATAAACAATGAATTATAATATGAAAACATGCATCCCAGCCAACATTTCTTTGTTCTCCCGTCCCACTATAGCTTTAGTCCTACTTCATTTTTCACCCTTAATTTAGCTCCTGTTTTGTGAAGTCACATGCTTAGATTTCATGTTGAACAAATGCAAATAATTAAAATTAATAATATTCATTTCAATATTTTATGTATATGAAATTTCTTCCTCTTGGCGCCTACTGTTCATATTAGGGCCATTTAACACCATGTCTGTCATTTGGCAACTGAATTTTCTTGTTTATACTCCTGACTGGCCTCTCATCCACCACTCCTATTTCCTGTCTTGAATCAATGCAAAGATGATACTAGTTTCAAAGTGTGAAGCACATTTTATTCACTATGCTGTTAAATGTCTAGTCTATGCTTCAGTTCTGGTTTCCAGCTATTATTCTTCACTAAGTTCACACGCAAACTTAATCAATCAAACAAGCTGAGCATCAGTAGCCAACAGAAGGACCTAACCAAATACAGAACAATTGAACCATTGAACTGTACATGTATTACTCTTCCATTTGTCACAAAACCATCAGCCTTCTCAAAACCTACTCTCTGGAGCCCACCTTGAATATTTTTACCTTTCAATTCTTCCCCTAACCAACTCCTCCAAAATCTTTTTCAACTCATTTCTTTGATTAAGCTTTTGCTCATCTCCCATTGTCTTCCACGATGATCTCATTTGTTTTCTTTCCTCTTTCTGTAATATGCCTTGGGAGGTGTTCCTACTTTAAAATTGCTCCATAATTTTAAAAATGCTGAGGACAGCAATGGGGGAGCACTATTGCAAAAGGAGTGCAGCAGGTTCAGGTTGAAGGCCAATCAATAACTTGCCAAAGAACTACAGGTGGCAATAAATATGGCGCAAAATCCACACCCAAACAAAACGGAAAGATTTGGTTCCATAAAGCTGAACTTTTAGCAGAATATCGTAGAAATATAGTTTTAAGTAGGATTTAATCAGACCAAAATGTTGGAAATTGAATGGAATGGCCAGTTCAGTAGTACTTTTATGTATCAATCATTGGAGCAAAGATTCTCAACAGGAAATTTTTAAAAAATGGTCTGATTTGACATGTATTTAATCTTATTTATGCACAGAAATGAATAATTAGGACGGCTTCCAAGATTTAATAAATCTAGAATTATATTAAAACCTACAAACAAGATCAGAAATTGCTGGAAAAACTCAGCAAGTTTGGCAGCATCTGTGGGGACAGAGCAGAGTTAACATTGTGGGTCTACTGACCCTTCTTCAGAATTGAGCACTGCTCTCTCTCTCTTCACAGACGCTGCCAGACCTGCTGATATTCTCCAGCAATTTCTGATTTTGTTTCCGATTTCCAGCATTCACAGTTCTTTGGTTTTGATGATAAATATTAAAATTCATCTTTTTTTCACTATTAAACAATGAAAGTTGTCAAATTATAACAAGGTAAATACTAAAAGATTCTGGAAGCACAGTGCGCGTCCGTCAGCAGCTGTAAGGAGAAATGACAACTTAATGGCTTGTGTACTGACTTTTAGCAGATTTTGGGTATCTTTTCATTTCAGAGCTGCTAAATAAGATATGCTGAGTTCTTCTGACAAAAACTGTTCAATGTACAGTTTTAGTACTCAGGAGGTTCCAGATTCAGTCCCTCCTGAGTTTGGAGAAAAGATACTATAAGCAAGTTCAATGATCTTTGGCAAAGAGGAAAAATATCATTCTCGATTGTCATCAAATAATTTCCAGTATATTACAACCAGTTCCCAGACAATGTTTCCAATTTATTACAGTTCCAGACAGACTACACCAATTCTCAAGCTCCTGGGTGCAAAAGGATGATTCAGCTTCCCTTCTCTACATTCCCTACCCCCCGCCCACACCCGGTGCCCTGCCACCACTTTGCAACCATGCCCCCCACCCCCCAACCACAGTTAGGCTGGTCACAGCAATGTTAATTTGAACCTGATTCCCTTTCCTTGTGGATACCTATTCCCAAACCAAGTGAGTTTACTTTTTAAAAGGAACCAATGTAATCAGACTTTCTTGAATTAACAAAACAGTAGGTTATTAGACTATATGACCATAAGATATAGGAGCAGAATTAGGCCATTTGGCCCATTGATTTTGCTCTGCCATTCAATCATGGCTAATATATTTCTCAACCACATTCTCCTGCCTTCTACCTTGACCCTTGATCCTCTTATCAATCAAGAACCTATTTACCACTGCCTTAAATACACTGGATGACTTGGCCTACACAGCAGTGCGTTCTGCAGATTAACCACTCTCTGGCTGAAGAAATTCCTCCCCATCTCAGATCTAAAGGGTTATCCCTGTGCTCTGAGACTATGCCCTCAGATCCTAATTTCACCTACTCGTGGAACATCTTCCCCATGTCCACTCCATGCTAGTCTCTTGGTATTCCATAAGCTTCACTCAGATCTCTGCTCATCCTCCTGAACTCCAGTGAGTACAGACCCAGAGTCCTCAACCTGTCCTCATATGACAAGCTCTTCATCCCTGGGATTATTCTTGGATGCCACTCAATTCCAGCACATCTTTCCTGAGTTACAGCATCCAAAACTGCTCACAGTATTCCAAATGCAGTCTGCCAAGAGCCTTGTAACAGCCTCAGCAGTAGATCCTTGCTCTTGTACTCTCGGCCTCCTGAAATGAATGCTAACACTACATTTGTCTTCCTAACTGCCACCTGAACCTGCATGTTAACCTTAAGAGAGTCCTGAACTCGGACTCCCAAATCTCTTTTTGCTTCAGATTTCCAAAGCCTTTCCCATTTAAAAAAGTCTATACCTCTATTCTTCCTGCCAAAGTCCATAAGCTCATACTTTCCTACATTGCATTTCATCTGCCATTTGTTTGCCCACTCTCCTAGCTTGTCCAAGTCCTTTTAAAGCCTCCCTGCATCCTCAACACTACCTGTCCCTCACCTATCTTTGTGACATCTGCAAATTTAGCAGCAATGCCATCAGTTCCTTCGTCGAGACTGTTAATATATAATGTGAATAGTTGTAGCCCCAACATGGACCCTTACAGAACTCAGTTAGTCATCAGCTGCCATCAAGAAAAAGACCCCTTTATCCCTAATCTCGGTTTAATTAATAAACTAGGGAAGAAATAATCATAACATACTTATGCACAGATTAGAACTGACAGGGGAGAATTTTCCTTTGTTGATTTATCTTGTCTACTCCTTTCAACCTCCCTGTTTAGCGTGGAATACCGGCTTTGGGCACTCTGATTTTCACATCTAACATGGCTGGGGAAATTTTCTCATTTTTTCACATAATCCTGTTCACATAATCTTGTTCTCTCCCAGCGAGTTTCCAGTTTTGTGTCAATTAGTGGCAGCTTTCTGCTGTGGATTCACAGCCACAAACAAACTACACCAAGGTCTTATAACTACTCCAGGGATTTATATCGAGCTTAATATCACATCAGTTTCGGCTACGTATAAGCATAGGTCCAGAGGTGAAAAGTCATTGTCGGAAAATGGCCCACACCCCAGTTCCCCAGCAGCAGGCCTTAAAAGTGTAATTCTTTCTGGTCCAAAATTTTATATCTATCACGAGGAAAGTTTTCCAATATTGCGAAATTAAAACAAGGATAAGCAGCCAAAGGGATATGATACATACCTTTCGTGTTCCTCACTTTAAACTGATTGTTTTCAGCTGTGAAATTCTGTTAACTGGAGCTTTGTTTGCTCCGTGTTGCTCTTTCTCATTACCAGTACAAATTACAAACAGACAGGACCTGTCCTGGATCTCCTGTCTGCAGTATTCCCATTATCAATGTCTCATTACTAAAACAGCCAGTACAAATTAGAGAGTGAATTATTTGTGCATCAGATTCAATAAAAATTCCATTGTTCTATAGACTTTGCTCAACCTCTAGGAGCAAATTGCTGCAGATGCTGGAAGCTGTACTACAAGCAACAAATGCTGGAGATCAGAGCGGGTCAGACAGCTTCCATTGAGAAAGAACAAGCTAACGTTTCGAGTCGAGATGGCTCTGATGAGGAGTTGCTATGTTGGCTGATCTCAACTATGACAGTGGTAGATTGAAGACATTACAAGTCACCAGCATTTCTTGAGGTAGGGGGGATAAAATCAACCAGGAGCCAACACTTGAACTTATCCTGAGAAAACTAATACATGCATTTATATAATATCTTCTTTTATCTCTCAATTCTATAAAGTGCATTGATTATTCTTGCGCATAGCAGCCATTCTGCGTTTGTTGATAGGCCATACATTGAATAACAATGATTGTTCTCCTATTTATTCACAGGATATGGATGTCACTGGCTAGGCCAGCATTCATCACCCCATCCCCAAGAGTCAACCACAGTGCATTGGGTCTGGAGTCACATAAAGGCCAGATCAGGTAAGGATGGCAATATCCTTCCCTAAATTAGTGAACCAAATGCATTCTTTCTGATAATCAACAATGGTTTCATCATCATTCAACTTCTTATTCCAGACTTTTTTTATTGAATACAAATTTTACCAATTGGCATGGCTAGATTTGAACTCCAGGTCACGAGAGAAATACTTAACGTCTTCAGATCAATTGAAAACCAAAACAACTACGGATGCTGTTAAAAAAAGTTCTGAGGAAGGGTCACCAGACCTGAAACGTTAACTCTGATTCTTTTCTTCACAGATGCTGCCAGACCTGTTGAGCTTTACCAGCAACTTCTGTTTTTGTTCCACAGATTAATTGTCCAGCGATAATACTACTAGGCCTCCCTTAAATGTATTAATATCACATCCCCAGACATCCACAGGTAGTAACTTTCCACAAGGGATGATGGGATACTACGAGTGAGATCTTGTCCATCTCAGTGCAGAGTTACTCCAGCCCAATTATGATTATGTTACTCAGAAACTAAGGTTGTGGCAGTTGTATGAGCAATCCTCATGGCAGACCATTGTGTTGAGTCTGTCTACTGCTCACCATCGGGTAGTTTTGCTGCCCCTATCCTCTTTTACAGTAGGAATCTACTGGACTTGCTTGGTTTGGTGTAGTAGAGGAAAACTGCCGATCTAATAAGAAAAGGGTCTAACTTCAATAAAATGTAGTTGGTTGCATACTAGCTACCCAGTAAAAGGTGCACTGATAAGATTGACATTCTTAGAGAGACTATGAAGTGGACCTAAATGTTATCTCTTACACCTTCGAAATCCTAACGTGTTCCCCCATGAGGTCCACATAACGTCATTATAGTGGGTGGCGCTTAAGGCACTACTCAGTATTAACCCTTTAAGTGGCATAGAAGTGGGGCCTCTAAATTCTACATGGCTCAGTATCAACTTGGCAGTAAGAGTCGGGTTGAAGTTGGTCGAGGTGACAGATCAGCCCACCTTCTCAGAGGCTACTGGTCATGTCTTACTGAATTTTACTGACCGTTGCATATGGTTTGAGGACTCTGGGACTGTACTCATTGGAGTTGAGAAGGATGAGGGGGGAACTAATTGAAACTTACAGAATACTGAATTGCCTGGACAGACTGGATGTTGGGAAGATGCTTCCATTGGTAGGAGAGACTAGGACTCAAGGGCGCAGCCTTAGAGTAAAGGGAAGACCTTTTAGAATGGATCTAAGGAGAAACCTCTTCAGACAGAATGTGGTGAATCTATGGAATTCACTGCCACAGAAGGCTGTGGAGGCCAGGTCATTGAGTACATTTAAGACTGAGATTGATAGTTTCTTGATTATCAAGGGGATCAAGGGGAGAAAGCAGGAGAATGGCGTTGAGGAGCTTATCAGCCATGATTGAATGGTAGAGCAGCCTTGATGGGCCAAATGGCCTAATTTCTGCTCCTATGTCTTATGGTCTTATGATCTTATGGTTTCGTATGTTTGAATTGCCACCACTTGTTTTAACAGATAGAAGATAGTGATTCTATAAGCAACAATATTAACAGTTGCTTTGTGTAATAAAATTAGTAGGTACGTATAAAAGCATTAACAATTTTCAGATATAGTTGACATCCTTTTTGACTTTTGTTGAAGAGCCAGTAAGGGGAAAAATCAATGCAAATCTCTTTAGTTATTTGCAAAGTGCCTGTATTCATAGCACAGAACTGAGCATCGGACAGAACTGAAGAAATCAGAAATGCTGAGGAAATCTGAAATGACTCATTGAAGAGGTTTTCGTGTGGGTCACGTTAATTCCTGATTATTAACTTTTCCCCTCCATTAACAGAATCCTATTTCATTCAGTTCTGTAATTATGGCTTTTGCACCAACATTTTGCCTTCTCCTGAATATGCTGACGAATCAAGGTTAATAGGCCCAATAACTTTCCGGTGCCTCAATGGGGCATTCAGCTAGCTTTAATGATTGTAGAGACAACAGCGGTTACTGGGATTGAACTGATGTCTCTGCTGTGTATACCCATAGACAACTTAAATTCATATTAATATGGCAGCCAGGTATGGAACTGGGGCTGATTTTTCACGTCCCTAAAACAGCGGAACTGTAACAAACCTAATGACTGAGGTTAGCGAATTTAACACAAACAGGGGATTGAACCTGTGACAGTTATCACATTTATACCATGTTTACATGAGAAATCTGAAACCTAGAGCTTGACCCTATTGGCCTACCCACATACATGCCCTTCCTCATGTTCACCAGCAATTCCATACGTTTTCTTCTGTGCCAGACAAGCTGTGGGACCTTGGGTTTCCCTGATGTGCGAGATGAAAGGTGACTGCAGTGTGTTATTTAATGAGGTTCATATGTATCTGCGGTGAAAGCTCATGAGACGCCGTTGCACTTGTAAATTTGATTTCTAATTGGTTGGAAAATAGAATAGACAACACAGTTATCAATAGTAGCAGTTCTAATTGGGGAATCGCAAAGGGGTGAAACCTTCTGGGGATTGATCCTATTTACTAATAATCTTAACAACAGTCTTTTACATAAAACACTTCTATCTAACTGCTTGTGATGAGTTGGAGAAATCCAATATCTGGCGAATGTGAGTTAGTTGTACGTGAGCCTGAACCAATATTTTCAGACCTAATGACAAGTTTGCCAGTAGAACACGCTATCTCTTTAATGAGAACTTGAATAGAAAGGTTAAAGCAAGTGGAGCAGGAGAAGAGACAAGATTGAAAATTGTAGGTGGGTAGACAATGGAAATCAATGATGTTGGTGATGCTAAGTGTAAGAACCTGTAATTAATAGCAAAAATGGAAGATTTTAAATAGGTAGAATAGAATAGAAATCTATTGTCATGTGTACTTTTACATGTAAAATACAGTGAAACGTTTTATAAGTCACGCCGCCACAGCGCCTATCAATGCCATGCTAAAAAAAAGTACAATTAAGACAACGTTCATCACAGTTCAGATAATGGCTCCTGGGCTCAGGGAAAGCCAATTTGGAAGCGAGGGAATACCCTGAAGGCACAACCGAGATGAGACTGCCATGACAGGTCATCAGATACTAGGCCTGAAGCCTCTGCCATAAAAGACCACCATGCCAGGCTGTGACCGCCACTCCTGGACAAGACCACCTGCCAACCGCTGGAATACCTGGACACTGCAGATGAAGAAGACGTCCACACAAGAACGAGACCTCCACGCCAGGGGGAACCGCCATATAGGGAGACTGCAGCGCCAGGCCAAGACTGCCTTTCTCCTCCTTTGGGCAACCGGGCCTAGCTGCCCTCCTGGAGCTTCAGCCTAGTCCGTGAGTCCCGGGCTGGGAGAACCCATTCCTCACTCACCAAGAGACCCCGGGCTGGGATGCACCCAGCATTGCTGCCACTGGCGATGGAGGTCTCCTCCTTCACCCAACACGCTCTGAGAAAGAAAAAGAACAAAGTTAAAGAGAAGAAGAAAAAAAGAAAGAGAAAGAAAGCCGACAGGAGCAGACAAGCCCCTACTCTGACACCATCTTGAAAACAAAAAAGTCTGGGGCTCAAGAAGTTTTGAAACATTGGGAAACAATCAGTTAAAAATTCAGACAGTGGGATAGGTTTCAGTCAGAGATGAGGAAGCATTTGGAAGATACCTACACATCAAAAGAGAGATGATGATTAAATGTCTTAATAAAATAGCACAAGGAGAATGCTAGTTTTTAGGTAAGGGAACGATTGCCTGTTGGACAATAAATTCTTCTTGTTGCAGAGATAGTAGGAACTGCCGATGCTGGAGAATCTGAGATAACAAGGTGTAGAGCTGGATGAACACAGCAGGCCAAGCAGCATCAGAGGAGCAGGAAAGCTGACATTTCAGGTCGAGACCCTTCTTCAGAAACGGGGGAGGGGAAGGGGATTCTGAAATAAATAGAGAGAGAGGGGGAGGCAGATGGAAGGTGGATAAAAGAGCAGATAGGTGGAGAGGAGACGGACTGGTCAAGGATCCCCACCGACATTCACCTTTACTGGCTCCAACCCCGCCTCCTTGACCTGTCTGTCTCCTCTCCACCTATCTGCTCCTTTATCCATCTTCTACCTGTCTCCCCCTCTCTCCCTATTTATTTCAGGATCCACTTCCCCTCCCCCATTACTGAAGAAGGGTCTAAACCCAAAACGTCAGCTTTCCTGCTCCACTGATGCTGCTTAGCCTGCTGTGTTCATCCAGCTCTACACCTCCTTATCTCAAATTCTTCTGGTACCCTGTTGTAGATTAAGATAAACCTCCTGAAACACCTAAGCTTCAAGAGAACACGACAGTCTATGAAGAAATGTATATTCTTCTGAGGTGATAAACAACATTTTTTTTCAATCAAACCTACTTGCACACAGCAACTAAGCAGAGGACAGGCACATAGTGAACGATTTTAGACCTTTAGGAGTCACGTTTACTGATGTGATCACATTATTCCTCTGGGAGCTTCTGACACAAACACTTGCAACAATGACAACTCCTTTCTATTCTCCCATGTGACAAAATGTTAGTGACTGACCTGGTTGAAACCATGAAGTAACTGTATCAACCTTCACCATACTCCTTTGAGCAGCCTGAACAAAATGACCCAGTGACCCACATCTGGGTCAATAAGAAGCATCCATTGTCAAATGCTATGCAGTTGCTACCACATGTGTATGGATGTCAGGGAAGGTATTTATAATGCTCGCAGTGGCACCCACAGTTCTATGACTTCACACTTAAAGAAATGGACACTTGAATATGAATGTTAGGGAGCTGTGGTGCCCCTATCCATGGAAACATATTTGAGCCACAATTAGTAATTTCAGGGGAAAAGGAAAAGGACCATAGTCTTTAGTCAGAGGCAGGGTGCAGGGAAGGAGGGGAATTGGGAAATGAAAGGATTTTTGGACCATAGTAAATTTCTGTAGTAAATTCCTAGGCCATTAATGTTTGGTTAATTCATTATGTTGGAAATGACAGCTCTCAGTTATCCTGCATACAGTAAATCTCACGATCCTACTTAGTACAGCTGAAATCTGAGAAATATCTAAGAGCAAGACATGACGTTTTTAGATGGGTATTTCTATGTGCTGCCTTTTCCTCATGTATGCTCTGAATGAATATAATGCCCTGTTACAATCTGTAGCCATGTCTTCAGAAGCAGTCTGGAAATAGACTATTCTGCTGCACAGGAATCAACTGGGGATGGAGACAGGAACATCCACTGTCTGCCTGCTCAGTAAGCAAATTACCAGCCCATACAAATTTACTGTGCTCCAGGGAGCTGTACTGACAAGTGGGGCAGCTTCACGGGAGTGTGTTTAATTTGACTGATTTAGTTATGATCGGGAAGAGTGACACCAAGCTGCAATTTCCAGCAACAAGTCTGAAAGAGGCAGAGGCAAATCCTTCAACAAACCACTAGAAATCTGAAATAAAAAAAAATGGAAACTGCTGGGAGCACTTGACAGATCAGGAAGCATCTGTGGAAACTGAAACAGAACTAGCACATTTCAGATCAATGATCAGAGTGATGGTTTGAATGGTGTTACAGCATTGGGTAAGCGCTGCAGCACCAGGATTAGCAGAAATGGCATCCTCACCCTGCTGCCGCAGTATCCGCAGTAAAACCAATGGCAGCTATTCTTAGTGGACATCATTTTGGCAGGAGCATGGAGTTCACTATGTCGTCATTACAGCCAGTATTTTTATGTTGACTCCTGATGATCTGACAGTGTAATGACTCCAATTACTGAGATACAATCTTACGCTTGTGTGTTCATTTTTGTGCAACTGGAAGTGTTCAGAAAAGATTTACAAGGATGTTGGCAGGAGAATCTGAGCTATTGGGAGAGCCTGAATAGGCTGGGGCTACTTTCCCTGGAGCGTCGGAGGTTGAGGAGTCATCTTATCGAGGTTTATAAAACCGTGAGGGGCATGGATAGGGTGAACAGTCAATGTCTTTTTCCCAGGGTAGGGGAGTTCAAAATTAAAGGGCATAGGTTTAAGGTGAAAGATGAAATATTTAAAAGGGACCTAAGGGGCAACTTTTTCATGCAGAGCGTGGTGAATGTATGGAATGAGCTGCCAAGGGAAGTGGTGAAGGTTCGTACAATTACATTTTAAAAGCATCTACATGAAGGGACATGAAAGGTTTAGAGGGATATGGGCCAAATGCTGGCAAAAGGGACTAGATTAATTTAGGATATCTGGTCAGCATAGATGAGTTGGACCAAAGGGTCTGTTTCCATGCTGTACATCTTCATGACTCTAACTGCTACTAATGATCTATGTAGAGTAAAGGGTTAACTCTTGAGCTTCTATATAGGCAGTCGTCAATGATGATGGCATGATCACCTGATAATGGGCATATTCTAAAGAAAGAAGCAATTGCTTCAATGTTGTTCTTAATTAGAATTTAGAGTTAACTTAATGTAAATAAAGAATTAATCTGAAAGGTCCTGAGAGTCTAGATGAAACACTTTCATTAAGTGGAGACATCTTCGACAATACCATATGACAATAATTTTGAACTCACCCTTCAAACAATAAATAGCAGGGTATAAATTCAGCCTCAGTAACAGCCAAGGCAGACTGAAATTCCAAGACCTGAATGGGAGTTCCCGTAACTGACTTACAATGTGTTGCATCTCATGGTGTCCCACATCTGTTGATGAGCAAAAGGTGAGTGGCAGACTTGCAAGGTCAAGATGAATAATCCTAATTCATGGCTCAGTAGGGAATTAGGGAGGAGAGGGGAACATCATACATTTGATGTCGAGAATACAAATTCAAGTACTGTGACTAGATCAGGAAGGTGGGAGTGGATAGGATGTGATTTGGTTCGATTGGAATTTTTGAGTTGAGGAAGAGTAGGCTCAGGGGAGACTGTGCAAATCACAGGGATGAGATTACATAACCTGCATTAAGGTTACCCCATCTCCTTATGCCCAACCTAAGCCATATAAGCAGTAACTGAACTCACTTGTCAATTCCTTTAATTAATCTGCCATAGAAACAAAAACTCATTGTGAAGTACACGCTTATAAAACTTAGTTTCAAAATGCTTATAATTTAAAATGAAATAGGTTAATATCTTACTCTGAATTAATCATACAAAATATTGACATTATTAACAGTGGAAATAAATGCAACTACTGAAAATGGGACAGTCTGATGGAGTGCATTAATGGTACCCCCGGGGACTTGGTACAATTCAATATACTGTGCCTCAGTGTGACGCCAATATCTCTTGTCGAATATACATTGCCTGTGGCTCCATCTCTGATAAGCTATTTATGAAGTGGGACTTCCGCCACTGGTAGATCAGTTGTGGGTCCAAATTTTCTTCTTTTTTACTGCTTTATATTTTCATAGATCTAGCGACAGCAACAGGACATGATTTATGCAGGCACTGCTGTTTGCAAGTTCCATTTGTGACTTCAGGTTCTGGCTGTCAGCCTGCTCAGGCCAACAATCTGAAAACTAGCTGCTCAACCCACATTTGGCAGAGAAATGGTATGTCAGAACCCATTACCAACCAAGCGTAGGTCAACGACCTGGCATCCAACACTGCCAGCAGCCCAATTTAGTGTGAAGACACCAAAAAGAACATTTTTTCTTTAGTTCCCAGGTTGGTCAGTTAATAAATAGTGCAGGTCAGTCTGACACGGCACAACATATTCCAGGGCAACACAATTTCAGGTCCAACCGCTATTCTACACCATGCGAAGATGGTGACATGGTGGTAATATACTAGTCTTGTAATCCAGAAGCTCAGGCTAATGGTCTCGGGGAACTGGTTCAATTTCCACCATAAAAGCTGGTCAGTAATGGCAACCATGAAATTATCGCCATTGTTGTAAAAACCCATTTGGTTTACTAATAAGCTTTTAACATAGCAAATGTTATCATAGAGTCATAGAGTTGTACGGCATGGAAACAAAGCCTTCATTCCAACTCATCCATGCCGTCCAGATATCCCAAATTAACCTAGTCCCATTTGCCAACATTTGGCCCATATCTCACTAATCCCTTGCTATTTAGGTACTCATCCAGATGCCTTTTCAATGTTGTCGTTATACCAGCCTCCACCACTTCCTCTGGCAGCTCATTCCATACACTCACCACCCTTTGCATGAAAAAGTTGCCCCTCAAGTCCCTTTTATATCTTTCCCCTCTCACCTTAAACCTTTGTCCTCTAGTTTTGGACTCCCCTACCTGGGAAAAAAGACCTTGACTATTCACCCTATCCAAGGCCCCTCATGATTTTTTATAAACCTCTGGAAAATAGTTCCAGCCTACTCAGCTTTTCATTATAGCTCCAACCCTCTAACACAAGCAACATCCTTGTAGATCTTTTCTGCACCCTCTCAAGTTCAATAACATCTCTCAAATAGCAGGGAGATCAGAATTCAAAGCAATATTCCAAAATGACCTGGTCTGTTCTATGTGTAACTCCAGACCCATAGTGATGTTATTTCCTCTTAATTTCCCACTGAAGGGGTCCAGTAAATCTATGAAGGACAATTAAGGATGGGCAACAAATGCCAGCTACGTTGGCAATACATACAAATAAAAGTTAATTAATTGGTTGAGAGATTTATTTGACTCATTTCTTCAGTGGGTTCCTGCTACTAAGTAGAAGACCCCTAATCAATACCAAGAAATTATGATTGATTTAAAAAAAAACTTCGGTAATTATTAAACCTTGTAGATTGTGGGTTGTTCCATATTCTGTGTTGTGTCAGTCGAGTAGAACCAGGATGGTTATAGGACGCCATCAGAGGATAAAAATGGAAGCTGGAATCCCAATCACAGCGACATCTCAAATCTGAACGTACACTAATGTGCCTGTTGAGCAAGACAGGGAATGCATTTGGCTGCGACATTGGTCCATGCATCAACGATTTGGCTGAGATGTCTAAATAATGGCTGTGACACTGGGCTTTCCCCTGAGAAGGATCAGAACGTGCAAGGGGAGGTGGGGGGGATGATTTGGAACAGACAATGTGACTTCTCTCACAACTCAATCTGAGACATGTTTTGTATAATTCTCCAAAATTAGCTGTTCTAATTATTAGCTTAAAAAAAACATTTAACTTATGTAACCAAAGCCTTGCTACTGTGGAAGTCATTTAAAAATATGTTCCACCGAAAAATAACACAGAAAACATCTATTTATAGATGTTTAAACTCCTGAATTGATTTGTTTTGATGGGTAAAAAGTTCAATTTAAGTCCTAGATATAATTCAGGATGATGTCAGTGAAAGCTTTGGCATTTGTATATCTCTTACGGACAATGGGAAAAGAATGTCATGAATAAATAACACAGCTGCCTGGAGGAATGGGAAACAAAATAGGAGCCAGTCCAGTTTCCGTGCAAGATCCAGTTCAGATTTTGGTGCAGGCTAGAGGCTGGTGCTCGGAGTAGCAGTGAGATGAGGGCACTGCGTGCGCTCCTGATATCACACAGAGGTATGAGGTGGGAGTTCAGCCCTAATCCCGTGCAGGGTGCCTCACAGACACTGAACACAGAGAGAAAGGAGAGACAGGCTGCATCTGCACACACAGCACAGGGACAAACCACTCTCCCAGCTATTCTCCTCTTCCGCCACACACACTGTAGAAGGCACAACACGTCCAGGTGGCTCCCAACTGTATACAGCTGCTGTGGCGACCAGCAGACTTCCAGGACTGTTTCCCCTTAACCTTTCCACGGCAAGTCCTGCCAAAGGAGTGGCATTTGGACTCTCAAGAGCAGGATTGGGACAAGTGTGGAGACAACTAGTTCAGAACATGAGCTAAGAGCCTATATAGATGGGTGATCAGTGAAGTCCTCTTGTGATCGTTGCTCTCCGAATCCTTGAGATTGTCCAAAGCAGAGCGAACAAGGGTAATCCAGGTTTGTGCTCATCCCCGGGTGCATGAAGGAGCTGTTTGACAAGCAAGGTAACCTAAAACCTCTTCAATTTCATTTTGACTTAGTCATAATTGGTGAGTTTGTTTTGTTGCAATATTAACGGTCCTCTGTTTATTCGCAAATTGCTACTGTGTTGGAAAATCAGTAGTTTCAATGTAATTGTCTCATGGCTAATCCATTGCATCTTTACCGAAAGAAAATCGGCTGAATTCTGTTGTGGTTTAAAGCTTCCGGGAAGATGACTAATTAACAAAAAACTAGTTTCTTATAGACATCTGTGACTTGGCAAAAAAGAATTGGAATTTAAAGTAAGTGTGTGCGTTTTTACACACACGCACATATTAATTCCCCATAGCACTTAAGGTTGTGAAGAACTTGTAAATATTTGGTTTTGAAAGAGCTTTTGCAGTGGTCTCCCTCCTGTCGCTTTGAATAGCCCAGTAGCAATGTTTTACTTGTTATTGGAATGGTTTCTTTGAACTAACCATTGTCAGCAGCTAATGGATAATCTATTGCAAAATGAAATTCCCCTTCATTGGCTAAGTGTACTGTGATTGCCAGCTATTAAACACCTAAAAATCAACTCACTTTATTTTGAGAAAAGGACAATGTTTTGAGGAAGTGGCCCCTCGATTATTTTGAGGGGGCTGACAGAGATGGCTCTGTTCAGGTGCGGTTTCTGAAGAATAAGACCACCGTCTTTGACAGTGGCGTTCACCCTTCATGAGCTCGTTCAGTTGGTAGCCTGTTAGACTCCTTTGTGAGCTCTCTCTCTCTCTCCGTTAGTTAATGGGGCGGCTGAACGGAACGTTCACTTCTTATTCTGTTGGAGCCTTCTCTTCAGAGCAGAGTGAGCCTGTTCCCGAATGGTCTGCAAATCCCAATGTGTGAGAAAAGCCAATCTGTACCATAATGTGTTCGCAACAATAGGGCTCAGTCCTGTCCCCAGCCAGAATTTGCAAAGACATGCACTTACCAGCGGCAGTCACTGGGCTGGCATCGGTAATAGGGAGACTGTGTGTGATCAGCATCGAATAAGGAAGGAGACTATGAAACGTGCGAGTGAATACTGGGACAGGTGGGACAGGTACCCATATACAGACGAGGAGGTGGGGGGGGGGAGTGGGGGTGGCGTGGGGGAAGCAAAGGACCCCCTTGGGCAATTTCTAGATTTCGCTAATCTTCCCTTCAGTGGACTGGACCTGAAAATGATTAGTTGCGGATACAAAGGCAAAGTGGCGAAGTTTAGGAAGATTAATTTTCCAAACGTGTGCAACCCTTTTCCTAAAAAAAAAGTATGCAACAGCTGCAGGCTCCGTGCTTCCTTGTAGCTTCTGAGCACAAACGTTTCCTTTCCAGTAGCTGTCCTTTGTCTTGTTACTGGCTGTATATGTCAATTACATATTGCAAGGATATCTTCTTCATTTGTCTATCTCTGTTTAGATTTCAGCACTGGCGTTTTACACATCTCCCAGTATGGTCTGTTCTGTCAGGAAGAGCTATCTAGCTTTTGCAGTCATCTTACTCTAATGGAAATTTTCCTGAGTCTCTTGTGTCCTTCTGGCTGTTAATCCCCATCAGGGCATTGTCTTTTTTTAATGCATTTTGTAGTGACATTGATACAAACCCTGTTCACTTCAGATTTGTGTCTTCAATTCAGTGGCAGAATTTAGGCAAAATCAAAGCGAGCCATTTGGGAAATACTTTGACAGTGTACCCTCCCTGATTTTAGATGGAGTTGTGTTTGCATCACTCTCTGTGACTGTAATCTGTGGAATTGAAAACAAACTATGTGACTGATCTGCTTTTGTTATGCCATGACTGTAATGAATCAATATATTCAGATTCGGGATTCAGGATCAAGAGCAGGCTGATTAGTAAACAAGGTGATGGCCAAGTGTTGTAATTAATTCCAGCTTTCCCTGTTCTGAGTGGTCAAGTTTGGAAATGCAGAGTCCAATTTTCCGTGTGCTGTATTCCAGGAAACGTTTAAATGAACGGCAGCCACAAAAAGCCTAATGTTTTTAAAATATATTGTCTCCCCCCTTTTTGGTTTCTGTGTGAAAATGTGAAGATTATCATCATTAAGGGTTTCACTGACTTCTCCCGATTAGCTAAGCAGAAATCACAACTCAAAGCCGAGTCTGAATCTTTACCCTAGTCACGCCTCACCTCCTCTTTTACTATGATCTTGATATAAAAGGTAACAGTCTCCCAATTTTAAGTCAATGGAGAGTAAAATCGAACAGTGTATGAAACAGGTGATCTGGTCCAATCCTGTAGGTTCGTCTCTCAACAAATGAGATGAAAATTACTTCCTCAGTTAAGATGTTTCTGTTGAGGAACCAGGAAAATGGATGAGGTTCATCAAGCAAGATGCCATCAAGGTTAAAAAGAATAGGAATAAAGAGGATCAAATGCAGAATGATAAAGAAAAGAAAAGCTTGAATTTATGCTGCAACTTGTCTTTTTTGAGATTGCCACAAGACACTTTACCTTCAATGAATTATTTTGATGTGCTGTGACTGTTATGGGGATAAGTGTGCCTCATTCAGCAGACAGAAAGCTATCACAGACAATGATATTAGACAAGGGAGGACTGTTAGCTCAATACTGTATAATTCTGTCTTCAAAAATCCTTAACATCTCCTTGAGGCAAATGATTTAATGTCACAATCAAAAGATGGGGCTGGTGCCTCAGACAATATAGCACTCTCTCTATACTGCAGTGCAGTGACAGCCAGAACAATTCACTCAGGTCCTGGAGTTGAGCTTGAGCCCAGGGCACAGTTTTGTCACAGAGACCGTAGTGCCATCAACCAATTCCCAATTACATCAATTACAAACTAGACATTCCTATAACCATTAGAAGGAAGATTGGCAGTTGATCCTCTTTAAGAACATGAGCAAAGCTACTTTTGAAATTTAAATTAAGTTCTCAGAATGCAGAAATCCAGCAAGGGAATTGGATGGAGTCTGTTCATCAACCAATCAAATTATGTAACTTTAATAAAGCACCTATTAATAAAAAATGAATTAAATTTGCATTTCTATTTTACTGAAGTAAATTCTGCATTGAAGAAAACATACTGTGCCCTACACAGGCCTCTAATTGCATTCTATTAAGTATGGGGTTCGTATTTCAGCAGAATTATTTCTTTTAGACAGCCTGCATAGGTTAACCCTTTGAATACCTTAGCAGAATATTTTTATGCCATCATGAAGATGGTGGCTGACTGCTGTCTGTTACTTTTCTGGTCATTAGTGTTATGCTGAGTTAGTTGATCTCAGTTAATCAAACAGCTAAAACATGATAGTTTTGGTCTGAACTCCAGTATAAACAGGTTTCTCGCTTTTGATCACTATCCAATTGCATCCAGCTACAAAGTGAATGTGTGGCACTAACACAATGCTGTTTTCACCCAATGTGATACAAACATCAGTTAAATAGCCCACTGATCTTCCCTGTATAAAGACTAACCTCCAAACTCGAGCATGAGTCTGCAGGGTAGACTTTGGAGAGGGGAGGGGAAGAAAGATTGGATTAAGATTTATATTATAAAATCTCCAATGACAAATAATAAGATTCAAAATTTGCAATAAATATTCATGTCAGGGAAGTTTATTGGCAGAAATTAATATTTTTTTTTAAAAAGTGCACATAGAAGTGAAATGGACAAGATTTAATCTGAGTTAATTTCACTAGCTTTAGTTTTTATATGTTTTAAACAGTATCAAGCTCATCTTATGGAGTACTGCGTACAGTTCTGATCACCCTGCTATAGGAAGGATATTATTAAATTGGAGAGGGTGCAGAAAGGATTTACAAGGATGTTAGTGGGATTCGAAGGTTTGAGCTACCAGGACTAGCTGAAAAGCCAGGACATTTTTCACTGGAGCATAGGATGTTGAGGGATGACCATTTAGAGGTTTATAAAATCATGACTGGCATGGATAAGGTGAGTAACAAAGGTCTTTTCCCCATGGTTGGGGAGTTCAAACCAGAGGGCATAATTTTAAGGATGACAGGAGAAAAATTTAAAAGGGACCTGAAGGGCAACATTTTCACACAAAGGGTGGTTCTTATGTCGAATGAACTGTCAGAGGAAGTGGTAGATGCAAGTAAACTTACAATATTTAAGAGACATTTGGATTGGTACATAAATAAGAAAGTTTTAGAATGACAGGGGCCAAATGCAGGCCAGTTTAGTTTGGGAAACTTGGTCAGCATGGACAAGTTGGACTGAAGGGTCTGTTTCCATGCTGTATGATTCTATTACGCAATGAGCCTTGATCTCATTGACCTACATTGCTCCCAATTCCCCAAGTGCCTTAAATTTTAAAATTCTTATCTTGAGCATCTTTAGCCATGGTATCCTCTGAGGACTGTATGCTCTTAGTCTGACCAGTTGTGCCCCTTTTATCCCACAATTGATGACAGCCATTGAGTCCCCATACTTTTGAATTCTCAACTTTTCTCCTGTGCCAACTGTAAGAATTTCCTTAAAACCAATGTCTTTGTCAAAGCTTTCTTTTGCACCTGTCACAATGTATTATAAAAGTGTGTTCCTTTGATCTTCGCACACACTTCTAACGAATTATGGTCTTTCTTCAAATGTGAGTCGCTATATTTAGACTGGCTTCAGCTCTGTAGTTCACTGCTGTTTCTCAACAGATCTTGGTATTGTAGGTTTAGTAGTGTACTTTATCTGCCTTTGGTAGTGTAGTTTGCTGCTAAGGATGTCTAGTTTGTTCATCTAAGTTGAAAGGCATATTTTGCTGAATTTGATAGCCCAGGTTTACTGTTGTATTTACAATGGCAACATTGCTGGATTCCAGCCCCCCGGCAATTCTCTCATGCTTTATCCCCATGCAACTTCACCTGGTATCAGGTTAGCTTACAATATGTATTGTATTAAACCCAGTAGAGCACTGACGGCCTGAATGAAATCTATTTTCAACTCCATTTTAAATTAGCATTTGAAGTTGTAACATCACTGAAGTCATATGATAACGAGGGACTTGAATTCTTTCCCACGTTTCCAGCCAAAACTGACCATCCATTGCCATTTGAAAATAGTTGTGTTTCCTGAAAATCTCAAGGGTACTCTAATGCAGCTGAATGTTTTGAAGAATTTCATCCATGCATTCTGCAACAGAGCTGAACTCAAACTTTACAAGCTGCTGTAAGTTGCCACTCAGTGTGAATCATGCATTTAACAGAAGATAACTGCTTTTGCTAGATTGTTGGTCCCAGCGTGTGGGTGTAGCTTCAGGTTGATGTTAGCCTTTTTTTGTTGCTTTGTAACTTTTTAAATACATAATTTTAAGTGCGTATGGGAAAGGCTAGGTCTGTACTCAACATGTGGGAGTGAGTGCATTCAATTGATTATCCTGTGTCACTGGGTTGACAAGACATCCCACGCATTGAGAGCAGTCCACATCTTCACGAAGCTCTGCTAGAATCATTTTCTATGTTTTTAGCGAAAAGCTGACCCCTGAAACACTGATCTAAACTGGCCCAAGGTACCGTTGTTCAGAGAAACAAAACCAGAGTGAAATCTCTGGCTGCAGCAAACAACAGGAGTATTTTCTTAACACGTTACCTGCTTATCCTTACAATTTGAGTTGCCATCAGTCATGAATTTCTAAACCATTTTTACCTGCCATAACCAGGAAGAGGCTCCCTTCTGGGAGCATCGGGGGATTGTCAAAGATCATTCCAATGATGATCCAGTGATGTTAGGCTTTCCCAGTTCCTGAAGAAATAATGTCAATAGATGTGAAGCTTGAAAAGCACAGCAGGTCAGACGGCATCCGAGGCGCAGGAAAGTCAACGTTTTGGGCTGAATCCCTTCGTCAAGACTGGGGAGGGGGAGGGGAGCCCAGAAATAAAATAGAGGAAGGAGGTGAGGCTGGAGGAAAGTTAGGTGGGATGATGATAGCTCGATGCAGGTAGGAGATTATTGTGATTGGTCTGTGGGAGGGATGGAGCGGATAGGTGAGTAGTAAGATGGATTAATTAGGTCAGGTCAGGGAGGTGAGAAAAAGGAGGAAGGCTGGACATAGGATAAGGCTGGGGGTGGAGGGATTTTGAAGCCAGTAAAGTCAATGCTAAGGCCATTGGGCTGTAAGCCCATATCCTGAAGAAATAACATTAGTTTACAGTGCAGTGGAACGATGTCAACAGTGCTAACCATATTGGTATGGCTCTACTTTATTTTTAAACATGTCAGTATGCTTAATACTGCACTGTCTCCTTGAGTTCAGCATTTCTTTGCAAACTGTAATTATGGCAGTTTAGTTATTGATCTATCTTGTGAATTAAAAGGTCAGAAGCGAGATCCACCCAAATAAGACCTTAATGAGGCAATTCTATTGCAATTAAAGCAATCTTACACAAACAGATTTGATTTGAGGATACTTAGGAGCAAGGAAACAACATTTGATCTTATTAGCCCCCGTCTTTTTTAAAGAAAAATCTCCCCGTTTAGTGCTTCCTTGTTTGAAGTTGCTTGAATTGTCTGATTCCTTGGTACCCACAACCATCTGCAATCTCACACATCCATTCTAAATTGTCACTAATAGCAGGTCAGTAATACACAAGACCCTCATTCTTTCCTCACACAGTCTTCATAGATGTGGGGAAAAAGTCTGAAAGTCTGAAATAAAAACAGAAAGTGTTGGGGAGATTCAGCAGGTCAGACAGAGGGAGATGTTAATGTATCAACTCACTGGTCTTTTGTCAGCGCTGCAAGATGTTAGAAGACAAATGGAAATCCTGCCTTTGACCAGGTCTGACGAAAGTTCTTCAATCAGAAATATTAACTCTGCTTCCCTGTCCACAGATGTTGCCAGACCGGTTGAGTATTTCCAGTATTCTCTTGCTTTATTACCAAGATGTGAGCTTGGGTCCTGCAATGGTCATGAGATGGACTCCAATTGATTTTCTGCTTCCTAAACCTGAGGCACTGAGGTCAACGATAGTGCTCGAATTGCCACCTGATGAACTTCTTGGTTCATATGGGTCAGCTTTTACAATGCCTGTGCACTAACAAACTGAATCGAGTGAATTTAACGATTTGTCCTTTTATAATTGACAAGGAAACTGGTGTTATCAACTTGATGGATAGTGCTATGTTGAAGTAGCTTGATAAAGTTCTGAAATCAAGCTCTTTGGGTCACTGTGTGCAGATTTGAGTTCATGTTTTTATTTAGTTTGCCAATTTAAAGGGAGCTGTGACACTGCCTTCTGAGTGTATTTGATAAAAGAGAGGACTCGGTGATTTTGAGTGCAAAGAATTCTTTTCATTTACTTATCCAGAAATAACAGGTGGAGCTGACCATTCTTAACCTAAACTGCCACCAGATAGCAATCTGATGCTTCTTTGCCTGGGCTGTGTACTTGCTACTAATTTTGGATGAGTATGTGGACATTAATCTCTGAGACAGTAGAGCAGGACAATTTTCAGAGGGAATTAGAAACAGGCATGAGTCATTCAGGTTATGACACTATTCACTCAATATTGCTTGATTCATTTATCTAACAAAAGTCCATCTGTGAGAACTCAATTTTTCCTGCACCATCAACCTCTTAGACACATAGAAACATAGAAAATAGGATCAGGAGGAAGCCATTCAGCCCTTTGAACTTGCTCTGTCATTCGACATGATCACAGCTGATCATCCAACCAGGAGTCAGCATTGCCTCTAGTTTTCTTTCAGGCTGTGCAGGCTCCCAAAGTTAATGCAGGGCAGTGACTTCTGGACCCAGAAATCAATGACACGATTGGCAAGCCAACACCAACTGCCATTTGTGGAACTTTGAAGGGGCAGCACAGATGCGCAGTCACTTAAACAGAACCTTATTCCCCTAAGGGGGAGCAATAATGTTCCTGCTTTCTTTCATACCCTTTGATTCCTATACCCCTGAGAACTGTGCCTAATTTCCTCTTGAAAACATTCAATTTTTTGTCTTCAACCATATTTTGTAGCAAATAATCCTGTGCTAATAGAGGATTCCAAATTTCATGTATGGCAAGTAACTGGGAACATTTTATTTCAACCCAGGATCTGTGTGAAATAGGGGAGGGCCTTATTGGGTTTCCTTTATTTCAATCGTGATCTAATGCAGCAAGGCAGCGTTCGTTTCCATTCTATGTCATGTGAAATTCCATGGAAATCAGAAGGAATAAATCCATTTTACATTACAATTCACTGGGATCCCCTGTTATCCATTGGAATATAATGGGGAATATCCACATTCCCCGGACGTTTAATGGTTATTTGTATGATGTCTGCCTGACTGTATTAACTTTATTAGTCGGTCTCGGAGGGAGCGGGTGCTCCCTCTCCAAATTCTTGTTCTATTAAATCGATTTTGGCATTTAAGCAAATATCACTGAAATGTCAGCAGTTTGAGTGGCATTATTCTCTGATGATATCCCTTATCCAAGTAGATGGAACAATTATCAATATTTGTGGAAGAGATATCTTTGTGGACGAAGTCGGGAATTCATTAAAACAGCGTTCTCCAAAAAATGCAGCGGTGTAGCCATTTAGCTGAAAGGTGAGCCTGCTTGAGTTTTGCACGCTGACTATATCCTGAAGGGGGCACTGAGTGGTTTCTTCAACTAAGAAACAACCTACATATAGGGGAAAAAAAACGATTTTCAAACTCCCATCGTCGGAAAACAATTAAAGAGTCTGGAAAGCACAGAAAAGTGAAGTGGATAATTCAGAAATGTGGCATTTAGCCACGTTTAAATTGAAATCTGGTGCTAAAATTAGATATAGACCATACAAATCTATGCCCTTCGTTTTCTCAGGTCAACCTTGGCTCTTGTTCTACTTGTGTAACTTTTTATTGGTCTGTGGTGACATTTACTGTTTTGGGGTGGGCGTTAGCAGATGGAAGCCAGCTAGTTCCCTTGAGAAATGATAGTGGTGTTCAGTTCGTGCTGTGCAGTTGTTTCAACTTGATGGCATTCTGCAACTTGCTGCTGCACTGCCAAAGCTGGATATAACCAGGGCTTCGATCACATGATCTCTCACCTTCAAAACCCTCTACCACCTTCCCTTGTTAATTGGAAACCAAACAAACCTTTGTTTAGTGGATTGGAACATCTTTTTTATCCGCTCAAACAAACAGTCTGGTGTTTTTTTACAAACAGCAGATGCTGGATAATTTGTATGTCAGACAGCCTCAGTGGAGAGAGAAGTGGGGTTTAACATTTCAGGTTGATGACCGTTCACCAGAGCTATTCAACAGCGAAGGGCAGTCCCACAACAAAAACAAGAAATATAGAAACCAGGTGCAAGAGTAGGCCTTTCGGCCCTTCGAGCCTGCACCACTATTCAATATGATCATGGCTGATCAAGCAATTTCAGTATCACACCCCCGCTTTCTCTCCATGCCCCTGGATCCCTTTAGCCCCAAAGTCTATGTCCAGCTCCCTCCTGAATCTATCTAATGAGCTGGCCCCAACAACTTTCTGTTCGAGAGAATTCCACAGGTTCACAACTCTCTGAGTGAAGAAATTCTTCTTCATCTCAATCCTAACTGGTTTACCCCTTATTCTTAGAACTAACAACATTGACAAGCAACTGAAGTCAATGTTCTTTGGAGATCACTATTATATTCTAATACCTTGCTCCTGGAACTTCCCCAATGGCTGAGGAAGATGGGGTTTGGGTTAAGGTAAACAATCAAGAAACTGCTTCCTCAGCCTGTCCAGATGGTCCAAGAACTGAAATGAAGTCTTGGGAGGGATTACTAGTGGTGGCCGTTTGCATTACACATCTGATTCTGCTGGTGTGTGAGAAGCAAGTTTGAGGTGTTTCTCTTTTTGTTCTGGAGGCAATGATGCTGTTTCATTTATCTTCCAGCACGATAATTAAACGAGGGCATGTAGTGCGTAAGGTGAATGCTGCATAATTCAGCCCCAGGCCTGTAGTATGCAGAGCAACAATGTCTTAGCCCTAGAAGAAAGCATCAACTCTTTCTAAACCCATAAAAAAAAAGGGCAGGCATGTGGCAATCCATTATGGACTGAAGCAGGATTCATTCTGAGTTTCTGCAGTATCGAGAACCTTCTCAATTTTCACTGATTACATTCACCGTGGATGAATACTGCTAAAGTGGCAGTAGGGCTACCGACTCTCCTAATTGTCCTGAAAACAGCAGCAATGAAGAGAATAATTGCCAGGGCATTGCTTTAAGCAACTTGGATGAAAAATCAGAGAGCATTAAAAAAACTCTTTAATTCATTACTTATTTGAGAAAGAGGGTGGGGTGTGAGAGTTGCTGTTCTATTAAAATTAAATGCTGCCTAATTGGGCAAAGAGAATCTGATTGGTTCCAGTTGGTAGTTTGTACCCAGGTGTAATGCAGTGTACAGGAAGATATCCCAGAAGCAGCACCAGGCCAGTACTTAAGATTGAAGTGTCAACTTTGTGAAGCTGCAGCACAGCGCAACTGGCATGCAAAATAGCATAACAAACATGCAATAGACACACAGCCAACACATCTGAACCCAACTCTGCAATTCAGCTACACACCATCACAAATAGTGTTGGATAACGAAGCATTATGGGTGAAGCTTCATTCCTGTTCCTATCATCAATAACTGGGAAGCTGAGCTCATCAGTGGAAACAACAGGACCGAACACATTTTTTCAAGTTCAGTCATGGGATGAGGGCACTACTGGCTGCACCAGTATTTGTTGCCAACCCCTAATAGCCCATATGGCAGATAGGGTAAGGAGGGCAGTTTCCTTCCGCCAAGGTCATTAATGCCAGATGGGTTCTTCCGACAATTGACAACAGTAGTTGGTCATCATTAGATTCTTATTTCCAGACTCTTATTCCACGATCTGCCAAGGCAGACCAGGTCCTCAGAACTTCACCTGCGTTTCTGAATTAATAGGCTAACGATAACACCACTATAAGGTTTTGGAGTAGATTTGTAGCTCAGGTTGTGGGTGTTAGGGTTGGTTTACTCGCCGAGCTGGTTTGTTGCGGAACAACTAACCAGCTCGGTGAGCCAACTAACCCCAATGATAACACCACTAGACCATCACCTCTCCCCTTTGCAAACAGTTTCAGCAAATTTGATTACTTTCATGTAGTTTCAAGAAATGGTTGAAGACATTTAGTATGACAATAATCCAGCACAAGTACTAAAGAGATGTGCTCCAGCACTAGCTACAACCGTAGCCAAGCTGTTCCAGTAAAGTTACAGCCCAGGCATCTACCCCACGATACGGAAAATTGTCCAGCTATGTCCTGTCCACAAAAAGCAGATCAAATCCAATCCAACCCAACTATCACCCCATCAGTCTACTCTTGATCATCAGTAAATTGATGGAAGATGTCATGAACAGTGCTAACAAGCTGCATCTACTCAGCAAAACGCACTCACTGATACCCAAGTTGGGTTCTGCCAGAGCCATTCAGTTCTTGACCTCTTTTGGTCCAAGTATGGACAGAAGAGTTGAACTCCAGAGGTGAGGTGAGAGTCATTGCCCTTGATATCATGTGAACATTTGATGGACTGAGCCATCAATGATCCGTTAACAAAACAAAAGTTAATGGAAAATCAGGAGAAAGGTTGGAGCCATACAAAAGAGGATTGGTTGTGGTTGTTGGAGGTCAATCATTTCAGCACCAGGACATCTCTGCAGGAGTTCCTCAGAGCAGTGTCCTAGGCCCAACCATATTTAGCTGCTTCACTTATTATCTTCCCTCCGTCATGAAGTGAGAAGTGGGAATGTTGACTGTTAATTGCACGGTCTTCAACTCAGAAACTGAAGCTGTTTATTATGGGTGACATTCTGGCTTGGACTGAGAAATAGCAAACAATGTTCATGGTACACAAGTGCCAGGTAATGCCATCTGCCAGAAGAGAATATAATCATCCCTCGCTGATATTCAGTCAACTGCTATTACTGTAGACGCCCCACTAACTGGGACTTACCATTGATGTGAAGCTGAACTGAACTAGCCACATGAATACTCTGGTTATCACAGCAGGTCAGAAGCTGTGAATTCTGAGGAGAAAACTCACCTACTGACTCTCCAAAGCCTATCCACCATCTATGAGGTGCATGTGAGGAGAATGATGGAATATTTCTCACTTGACCGGATGAGTGTTGCTCTAAGAAGCTTAAAACAATCCAAGACAGAGCAACGCGTTGATTGCCACCCCATCTCACAACTTTAAATTTACTCCTTCCACCACCATTGTACAACGTCAGTGTATACAATTTGCAAGATGCATTACAGCCACTCACCAAGACTCCTTCAATAGCTTTGTTCTCCTGCACTACACGTTGGCATGTCATGTTAAGATTCTACAGGATGTTGGTGATGCCACTTTTGGAGTACTCTGTACAGTCCTGGTCACCACGCTATAGGAAGGACATTATTAAATTGGAGAGGTTATTTATAGATTTCCCAGGATGTTGCCAGGACTGGAGAGTTTGAGTTATAAGGAGAGGCTGGATAGGCTGGGACTTTTCTCACTGGAATGAAATAGGTTGAGGGGTGGTTTTATAGAGAATTATAAAGTCATGATGTGTATAGCTAAGGTGAGTAGCAAAGCTCTTTTCCCTAAGGTGGGGGGTTCAAAACTAGGGGGCATATTTTTAAGGTGAGAGGAGGAAGATTTAAATAGGACCTAATTGGGCAAGTTTTTCACACACAGAGTAGTTCATATGTGGAATGAGCTGCCAGTGGAAGTGGTAGATGCTGGTACAGTTACAACATTTAAAAGACATTTACACAGGTACATGAACAGGAAAGGTTTAGAGAGATATGAGCCAAATGCAGGCAACTGGGACTAGTTTAGTTTGGGAAACTGGTCAGTATCGATGAGTTGGACTGAAGGGTCTGTTTCCATGCTGTATACTTCTATGACTGTAAGGCAGCAGATACAGGGGAACACCACCAGCTGCCATTTCCCTCCCAGCCACACCCAATCACACATTACTATTGTCATCTCTGGGTTAAAATTCTTGGAATTTCCTTCCCTACAGCAGGAACAGTGTAACTTCACCAGATGAACTGCAGCGGTTCAGGAAAGCAACTCAGCGCCACCTTCTCCAGGCCAATTTGTAATCCACAGTAAGTCCTTGCTTGGCCAACAAGGCCCACATTCTGAAAGAATAAACTTTTAAAAAGGTCAGGTGTGCTGGCAGGTGAATGGCAGAAATTCGGGGGGTGTGGATGGGCAGGCTGGTTGTGAATCATTTTAGGAGTCTTCCTTGGTTACACCTAACAGGAGTTAGCAGTCCTAGGTGCCAGAATGTCTGTAGAGCTTTGACCTTCATGGGCCTGTACCTTCAGGACAGATGGGTGGGCAAGAGAACGCAATTTTCACTTTCCTATCTGTACGAATCTCACTGCCATGGGAAAATCATCAGGCCATTAATGGTTAATTGGCAAGAAGCCTGACATGTGCAATCCTTTAGAGATTAAAAATTATCAAACTTTTACTGACAAAAGCTATATTTAGAATTGAGCAAAATGCCTCTTCAACAGCATAAGACCATGTTTCGGTCTGAGCTGCTATCATCTTTCATTGGGACGCAAAACAAATCCCATATCAGTGAGATAAGTGTGAAAGAAATAGCTTCTTTATTTTTGTATCTGGTCAATAACTGGTTTAGAGTCCACAGAGGCATTTCCGTAACCGTAAGATGTGAACCTTCCACTGCTGTGAAATTAGCAATTCAGCAATTTACAAAATCTCGATTCTTAGTTTCCCTCAAGATAATCAGGCTCCCTTTTCCAATGACATGAAGGCCACATGGCTGTTGCTGAATGATTTGTCCTCTGTTCTCCTGAAGCTGCTGGCTCGTGCTGGGGTATGAATTAACTGGTGTCAACTGGCTATCATTTCCACATTCAAGCAGACATTCTTCAAAGGTACATGAGTGTCATTAAGCTGTTTGACTGTCTGAGGCTTCACAACCAAACCTGAGCACTCTGTCTTTGCCCACCCTCAGTGGCCTGTAGTTGCGTTTTCAAACAGAAGTCACTTGATGACAAACAGGAACAGATTTAGGAAAGAAAACAATTTGCCAGAGTACTCCTAAAACTGGCTATGGCTACTTCTTTGGAGCATCCAACAGAGGGCAACCAAGAGGGAGAGGCATCACTTTGGCACATACGTTAGAGCCTGGAAGCAGTCACTTGCAGTAAAGAACAGATTGTCTTAGGCCTGGTATCAAGGAGTGCTTAAGCCCTAAATGCTGCATCACAGTAGTGTTTCTCTCCCTCCAAACCTCCCGGTCCCCCCCCCACCCCCGCACCTTGCCGCTTCTCTTTGGCTTGAGAGTCTCCAGTGAGCAGTGGCTCAGCAAAAAAGTGCACGTAATCTCAGATAAAGTCATATTAACTTTCCTGTTTCGTCTTAGAGCAGCTGAGATGGCAGTTAGGGCAGTGGCATGCCTCTCCTGCAGGACGTGGGAGCTCAGGGAGACTTCCGTCATCTCTGATGACTACACCTGTAGAAAGTGCACCCAGCCGTCGCTCCTGGGAGACTGTGTTGGGGAGCTGAGGCTGGATGCAGTCAGGATCATCCAAGATGCTGAGCGCATCATAGATAAGAGTTTTAGTGAGGTGATCACACCCAGTTAAAAACCAGGACCGCGTCGGTGGTAATCTCCAGATTACTTCCAGTGTCATGTGCTAGTGAGGGTAAGTACAGGCTATGGCAGACGAATGCGTCACTAAATAATTGGTGCAGGGGTCAGGGATTCACATTCTTAGATCATTGAGATCTTTTCTGGGACAGAGGTGACCTGTTCAGGAGGGACAGATAGCACCTGAACTGGAGGGGGACCAATATTCTATGGGGCAGATTTACCTATGCTACAAGGGAGGGTTTAAACTAGATTGGCGGGTGTTGGGGGGGGTGGGGTGGGATCTTCGACAGCAGGGAGGCAAGTGCTAGGCTGGAAGGAGATATAGTATTCAGAAATCGCAAGTTGAAGGGACAGGTCAGGCTGGGACAGGGACAGAAAGCGAGAAATGCCTGTTGGATCAAATTGTATCCAATTCAATGCAAGAGGGCTGACAGGTAAGGCCGATGAACTCAGGGTGTGGATAGGTATGTAGGACTGGGATATTATAGCCATTATAGCAACATGGCTAAGGGAGGGACAGGACTGGCAGCTTAATGTGCCAGGGTACAGATGCTTTAGGTGGGTCAGAGGTGGAGGAAATTGGGGAGGGGGTGTTGCATTTGTCATTAAGGGGAGTATCACAGCAGTAGTCAGAGATGAAATAACTGAGGGATCATCCAGTGAGGCTTCGTGGGTGGAGCTAAGAAATAAGAAGGAGATGGTGACATTTTTGGGCTTATACTGCAGGCCCCCAAATAGTCAACAGGAATTAGAGGAATAAATATGCAGGGAGACTGGGGAGAATTGCAGGAGCAATAAGGTTGTCATTGTCAGGGATTTTAATTTTCCTGACATAGACTGGGACTGCAGTAGTATTAACGCCTTAGATGGGGTGGAATTTGTTAAGTGTGTTCAGGAAAGTTTCCTCAAGCAGTATATAAAGGGTCCTCAGGAAGGGACAAGACATGACCTACTGTTGGGAAATAGGGCAGGACAGGTGACTGAGGTGATTATTTATCTGTCTTTTGGAAGAGTCAGTGGCTGGATTAGGTGGTGTCAGAACTTGTCTTTTATGGTTTGGTTCCAGTTCTAAATAAATGTTTTAGGAGCTGGCTGGGGACGAGGGTGTGTGTGGTTGGCTGCTTCGGGAAATATGAATGTTTATTGTATAGACAGAGTGATCCCATGGTTCCAGATATTGTCCCTAGCACCAAAATGCTAAGACTAAGTGAGATATTCCCACTGCAGCATTGCTGAAACCAATTAATGGAAAAGCAAACTGGAAAATTTTCTAATCTGAAGGATAGAAAAGGCAAATAATTTTGAGATGAAATGTCTGAAATTCAAGATGTGATCTCATGGCCAGGAATTCAACACAATGGCATAGTGGTCCTATAACTAAGTGGTATATCTGCAGCTAAATATTTGCTTAGACCATCTGCTCCAACTAGGACCAGTTTCTGTTCATTCTTCAATTTACAACAACAATTCACAAAGCACTTATCAATGTAATAAAATTCCCCAATATGTTTCCCAAGGGCATTCGAAAACAAAATACGACATTGAACCACACAAAGGGGAATTAAGGCTTGGTCAAAGAGGAAGTTTTCAAGAAGTGTCTTAAAATAAAGAAAGCAATGCCGTGATGTGTCACGCTGGAATTCCAGAGCTTGGGACCTAGGCTTCTGAAGGCAAGGCTACCAACAGTGAAGTAAGTTTTCAGAAGTCTTCCTGGAATGTGGGCATTGCTGGTTAAGGCAAAATTTATTACCCATCCTTAGTACTCTTGAGAAGGTAATCACCTTTTTGAACATTTACAGTCCATGGGATTCTCCCACACTTCAGTTAGGCAAAGAGTTTTCGGATTCTCATCTAGTGACAGTGAAAGACCAGAGATAGAATTCCAATTCAGGATAGTATGTGATTTGGAAGGGAACTTGCAGGTGTTAATGTTTCCAAATGTCTGCAGCCTCTGTCCTTTTAGTGGAAAATCAAAGTTGCTCAAGGGAGCAGAATTCGAAGAGTGTCGATATTTTAAAAGCTCGTGGGTTTTAGGAGATTGCAGAAATGGAGAGGAAGGAGACCACGGAAGGATTTGGAAACAAAGATGAGAATCTTAGAATGAAAATGTTGTTTGTCTGGTATGCAATGTAGGTCTATGTTGCACTATCCTTACTTCTCTCCATAAGCTCTACAACTGTAAAATGTGATTAGAGGCATTTCTAGAAACAATATATATACATTGTATTAGTAATACAAATCTTGCTTACAAAATGTCTCAAGAAGCTTCACACAGTCAATTAACTCTAGAGGAATGATGACTATAGGTACGTGGAAATATATCACAAACAATCATCAGTAACTTTGTAAGAATAATCCCCAAATACTCAGACAGAGATAGAAGATCAAGTGTGTCTTGAAATTTCAGAGAAGCGTAAGAAATCAGGATGATAATGGCAGGGGATTTTAACTATCCCAAATATTAATTTGGATCGTGTTTTATGTGCAGGGAAGGAAGAGAGAAATATTCTTAAATTGTATCCAGGGGAAGTTTTTTAGCCAGTACGTAGAAAGTCCAACAAGGGCAGTTGTGGGCCTAATATTTGGAAATGAGCCTGGGCAAGTAGAACTGTGTAAGAAGTGGAATGTTTTGGAGATAGTGACCAAGACTCAGTTAGATTGAGATTAGCTATGGAAAAGATTAAAGATGGACCTTTCATAAAAGTTCTGAACTGAGGATAGGCTAATTTTACTAAGGTAAGGTATGACTTGACCCATGTGGTTTTAGAGCAGTGGGAGGCAGTCAAAGAGCAAATAGTGTGCGCAAGGCAAATACATTCCCATAAAGACAAAGGCAGAACCAAGACTGGAGACCCCTGGATGTCAGGCAACCCGACGGCTCAGTGGTTAGCACTGCTGCCTTACTGTACCAGGGACCCTGGTTCAATTCCAGTCTTGGACAACAGTCTACGTGGAGTTTGCACATTCTCCCCTAATCTGCGTGGGTTTCCACTGAGTGCTCCGGTTTCCTCCCACAGTCCAAAGATATGCAGGTAAGGTGGAGTAGCCATGGGAAATACAGGGCTATAGGATAGGGGGGTGATTCTAGGTTGGATGCTCTTTAGAAAGTCAGTGTGGACTTGTTGGACTGAATGGCCAGTTTCCACACTGAGGGGATTCCACAGAAATTTTAGGATCAAGGAAAGAAATAGAAGCTTATGGCAGGTACTGAGGACTCAATGTGACAGAGTTCATAGAAAAGCATAAAAAGATAGGGAAGAGCTTAAAAATAAAACTGGGAAAACTAAGAGAGTGCATGAGAAAGCATTGGTAGGTAGAATAATAGGAAACTTAAAGGAGATTTTTAAATATATAAGGAGCAAGAGGGTTACTAGGGAAAGAATAGGCCCCATAATGTACCATAGCGACAATGTGGGTATGCACCTTGAAAATATGCCCACAGTCCCTAGTGGATACTTTGGTCTTCAGAATGGAAAAAAAAAATGCAGGTATAGTCATTATGGTGGAAGACTGTGAAATATGTGAAGAAATTAACATGAGGAAGAGGTACAAGTGGGTTTAGCAGCATTGAAAATGAATTAACCCACAGGCCCAGACAATAAGTATCCCAAGTTGCTGAGGGAGGCAAAGAAAGATATAACAGGGGTCCTGGCAGTACTTTAATCCTCTCTGGCCACAAGGAAAGTGCTAAGGTTTTGACTAATGTCCACCTAGTATTTAAAAAGAAAAATGGGCAAGGGATAGATCAGAAAAATACAGGCCTCGTAGTTGAACCTTGATGGTGAAGATGTTTTTAGAAGAGGGACAGACTCTTTATGCACTTAGCTAGACGTGGATTAATCGGATGTAGTCAGCATTGATTTGCTAAGGGGAGGTCACATGTGACAAATTTGATCCACTTTTTCTAGGAGGGTCGATGAGGATAATCAAATTGAGGTGGTCCACATCTATTTTAGCAAGGTTTTCGATAAGGCCTCTCTTGAACAAAGTGGTCACAAAAGTAAGAGCAGGGTGGGATCCAAGGCAAAGTGATACATTGGATTCAAAATTGGCTGACAGGCAGGAAGCAAAGGGTGATGATAGAGTGATGTTTCTGGACTGGAACCTGTTCCCACTGAGGTTCTGCAGGACTCAGTGCTGGGACCCTTGCTGTTTATGGTGTACATGAATGATTTGGACTTAAATGTAGGAGGCATGGCGAAAAGATTGTGGATGGCATAACAGTTTGTTGTGTGGCAAATAAGGAGGAGAATAGCCGTAACCTGTAGGACAATATCAATGGACTGGCAGAGCAGTGGCAAATTAAATTCAATCTGGAAAAATGTGAGCAAATGAACTTGTGAAGAACTAATAATTACATTATGAACGGTTGGATCCTGGAAAATACTGAACGTCAGAAGGACCAAGGTGTGGAGAACTACAGGTCCTTGAAAATAGCAGGGCAGGTAGATAATGTGAATAAGAAGACACATGGGGCGGCACGGTGGCTCAGTGGTTAGCACTGCTGCCTCATAGTGTCAGGGACCCAGGTTTGATTCCAGCCTCGGGTGACTGTCTGTGTGGAGGTTGCACGTTCTCCCTGAGTCTGCGTGGGTTTCCTCTGGGTGCTCTGGTTTCCTCCTACAATCCAAAGATGTGCAGGTTAGGTGGATTGGCCATGCTAAATTGCCCGTAGTGTTCAGGGATGTGTAGATTAGGTGGGTTACAAGGGGACGGGTGTGGTTGGGATACTCCAAGGTTCGGTGTGGACTTGTTGGGCCGAAGGGCCTGTTTCCACACCGTAGGGATTCTATGATAGAGAAATATGAGAATATCAAGTATTGGATGGATAGAAAGGCACTTTATCTATGAGTAAAGGGTCAATAACCAGGGGACATATCTGTAAGATCAGAGGTAGAAGACGAAGAGGAGATTTGAGGAGAAACATCTCTCATCTACAGAGCAGTGGGAGTCTGGAACTCATTGCCTGAAAGAATGATTGAGTCAGAAACTAATGTAACATTTAAACAAATATTCACTTGCCATAGCCTCCAGGGCTATGAGCCAAGAACTGGAAAATGGGATTAGTTTAGTCAGGAAACAAACACAAAGTATGCTGGAGAAACTCATCAGGTCAGACATCATCTACTGAGAGAGAAGCAGAGTTAATTTTTTGAGTCTGGTATGATTCTTCCTCAGCTCTCAGACCGAGTTGTACTAGACTCAAAGTTAACTCTGTTTCCGTCTCCGCAGCACTGCTGAGTATCTTTGTGTTTGTTTCAGGTTTCCAACATCCATGGTATATTGCCTTTCTTTTAGTTTAGTCAGATGTTTGACTGGTCTGGGCACCATGGGCTGAATGCTATGAATATTCATTGGATGAATAACCAGTTCATTTGCTTTTGGAAGTGTCATTTAAGGGAATGATAGGGAATTTGGGAGAAATCCCAGCCTTTTTTTTCAGTTTTATCATTATTAATGTTCATCTGGAACATTGGAACATAGACACGGCAGAAAAGTTGTGAAGATTGCTCATGATCTAGGCTATACGTAAAGAATATTACCACTTTCATTCATCAGCTATGTTAGTTATAGCAGTGAATATTAACACCCATCCAACTTACCATCAAACCTACCTTACCTATTTTCCCCTCGACTATTTATGTCTCCTCTTAAGAGGCTGACTGCTGAAATGAAGCTGTTGGCAAATGGATTATTATAAGTGACTTTTATTTGATTTAGGTCATTCACCCCATTGAATCCATACCTGCCCTCCGTTGAGTAATACAGTTTTTTCCCCCACTATATCCCCATGGCACGCAAATTTATTTCCTTCAAATGCCTTCCTCAATTTGAAAAAGTTTACACCGCAGAAACTTGAAAGATGTTTCTTCAAAGTATGTTCTTAGATGTTGCAAAATAAATTCATACCAGGCTTTCCTTTCTGTTTTGTCATGATGATTCTATAATTCAAAACAGACAGACATGTAAGAAATGTTCAGAGTCGATCAGTGGAACCAATTCACAATCCATGCATCAAATAGTTCTTTAACCAGTAACTCTCTGTCAGTCACAAACTTTTTGATTTTTTTTTCTACTGAAGTATCTGTGCTTCTTGGCACTCCCTCATTCTTCCAGATATACTCTTCCCCCTTTCAGGATCCATGCAGTTGACCCTCACAAATGGTCTTCTCATTTATTCTACCTCAAGGATGCCAAATCTGTTGAACTCCTAACCTCTTGGAGGCTTTCCTTCCCCTTATCATTGTGTAGGCTTTCAAAATAAAATTTGCCATTGTCTCTTCAAGACTTGGTGATTTATTTTGTCTTCTGTTCTTTACAGCCTTTGTGACGCTTAGCAGATTTGCGGTTCTCTCCAACGACTAAAAATGAACAAACTAACTATGTCTAAATTCTGTATACTTGTGTTGAATAAAGGGTCTATTATTGTTTCCAACTGAGGCTCACTGTTTTCTTGGGAATAAGGACCAGGTTGGACTTGAGGCCTTTGTCTTTCTGCTGGTTAACATGATCAGCTTTCTGTGGCAGTTCAGCTGGGTTTTCCAGGTTGCATGCACAATACAGAGTAAAAAAAAGCCTGTGCACTGGAAGTGCTGCCAAAATTTGAGAGAAAGAGGGTTGAACTTTGACCGAAATATTCATTTAACACTCTTCACATTTTCTTGAGCTCCTAATTTTTTTTTTTGGTCAAAGTTGCTCTCCTCCTGGACAACAGAAGTAGGGAGGGGAAACAAAGGTTAACAAAAAATATTGGATGACTTGACAAAAGTAGGTATGGTATTTAAATTGTTACCTGCTTGAAATGGGATTACTGATCTTCGTTATTCTGGTGCTACTGTCATAATAAATGCATTCCTGATCTGTGAGTACATTTTATGTCTGCACCGTTGGTATTTGTTTCAACTTAACAGTGCAAAAGCTAAGAGCAAACAAAACAGGTTGGAACTTGGAGATGAAGACTTCTCTGGACTTACTGGTAGTCTAAAGGATGGTTACTTGCCTAAACTGAGGTAATAAATACTCTGAGAAACTGTCATTTTTAAAATCAAATAAACGAGCCACTGAACGTGTGGCATATCACCAGGAAGATTATTGACAGAAATATAAATAAATGGATTTTTAAAAATTAGATTTGCTTCTAGAGAGTTTAAGGAATATGGTGAGATAGCAGATGAGTATGGTTGGCACCTATCCATTTGGACCAAATGGTGCAAAAGATGCCATTTGTTGAAACTGAGTGGAGAATTCAGCAGTTTTGCAACCGGCCGTTCTCCCTGCACACGGTCACCAAAAACAAGCAATTTCATCATTCACTCATCTGCTATATGGGATTGTGCTATGTACAAATTGGGTGATATGTTTATCTCATACAACAATCGTGACTATCCGGCTAAATGCTAATGCATTCTATTCTTTTGTGTAAGTGCCATTAAAGTTGTTTGATTGCATCTCATGCTATTATTAGTCAGGAACGAATTCAGATTCTGCTGTGGAGCATCTAAGAGATGACTGTTTTCACACATTTTATCTGTGGTTGACTAAAGCTCTTTATCTTAGCAAGAAGAGAGAGAGAGAGAAGACTATTTTACACATGAAAGGAATTAAAAAGTTCCATCAGCACAGCTTAAAAACTGGCAATGGAGAGAAACACTCAGATATTATCATGTTTAAATGGACTGTGAAATTCCAAAGCACCAAACTAAATGGGTTTTGTAAAATTTGCTCCCTTATGTTTTTTTTTTAGGTTCATGCACAAAAGGAAGACTTCCTTTGAAGTGGTTTCCATTAAATGATGAGATATTTTCTTTCCCAGTATCTTGTTGTAGCATTGCCACATATTTAGCTTTTGACCAGACACTTTCAATTCTTTCATGGGATGTGGAAGTTGCTGACAAGGCCAGTACTTGTTGGTCATCCTAACTGCCCTTGAAATGGATGACTGGCTTGTCTTTTTCAGAGGACAGTTGAGAACTAATCCTATTGCTGTGTGTCTGGAGTCACATATAGGCCAGGCCAGGTGTGGTTGGCAGATTTCCTTCTTAACAGGACATTAGTGAAGCAGAACAAAAACAAAGAACCGCTGATGCTGGAAACCTGAAACAAAAACAGAAAACAGATCACTGCATCCAAAACGTTAACTCTGACTTTTCTCCACAGATGCTGCCAGACCTGCTGAGTTTCTCCAGCAGTTTCTGTTAATGTTGGTGAACCAGGTGTGTTTTTACAGGAATCGATGATGTTGTTATGGTTGTCAGTACTCAACTCTGGCTTTATTAATTGCATTTAAACCCCACCAGCTCAGATATTATGGCTCGCCCAGAGTTTCTCTGCAAAACTGGAGCCAAGATACTGTTACTAATACTAATCTCTACATTCACCCAGATGCTTCGACCTTCTGAAATGTTTTCACTTGGAAGCTTTTCATTTTGCGTCGATGGAACTTCACCACTTTGAGCTTGGAAGAGCAAAATTGACAAGCCACATTTGTTTAAATAGTTGGAAACACACACTGATGCTGGCATTATTCCCATAGAAACTGATCGTCTTCCAGTAGCTTGTCCCAATGACTCAATTTCATATATAAGTCAGAGAAGCCACCAGCAATTGTCTATTTTTCCATGAAAACCATCAGTTGTCTCTGATCCTGTGCTGATCCAGGAAAAGTCAGCAGGTTGTCGGCATGAATGGGCGGTTTGGCTGGTTTGCTATTTTCCCTCTGTCATCCAGGAGTTCCGAAGCTAATATTCTAATGTACTTTATTATATCAGTTGTATTAGAACCCAGATATCAAATCTCTCTCCCTCAGGCAGCTCCTGGAGATCGAGGGTGGTCACATATTAAGAGAGAGAATACCAGAACCTATTCTTTATGCACTTAGAAGCTTTCATGTACAGAGGCACATATTGCATATCGTGCACTTCAAAACGACAATGTGAGCATAATTATAACTCCCCAATTAATTACCAGTATCAGAATACAATTAACAGCTGCACTGACCATCTGAGTGCTTGCTGGGATCTAGCCTTGGAACGCCAGCTTGGTCTGTACTATTAAACTGAATACTACCCAGCCTCACTGCTGCTGAGCGAATCTTACCTGTGCTCAGCTGAGAGGGAATAGATGGTGCCCAGTGGAGACCAGCTGTTACTTTACAGGACCTTAGGGAAGGAATCTAGGAACATGGATCGTTTCATTCTTGCACATGAGCTGGTGTCAAACAGACAGCAAAACAAAGCCTGAGAAACAGCGTAAGTAGGCAAAGGAGAAAACAATGGAAACAGGTATTATGGTTTGTCAGTGTAGTTATATCTGTTCCTGTACGAGCAAAGAATGTGCTGCTTAAATTCCAAACTGCATGCACCAACATTCGCCAAACCTAGTAAATCTAGTAAAGTAAAAACCAAAAGAACTGCGGATGCTGTAAATCAGGAACAAAAACAAAGTTGCTGGAAAAGCTCAGCAGGTCTGGCAGCATCTGTGGAGGAGAAAACAGAGTTAACGTTTCGGGTCCGGTGACCCTTCCTCAGAACAGGGTCACCGGACCCGAAATGTTAACTCTGTTTTCTCCTCCACAGATGCTGCCAGACCT
>JAHRHZ010000043.1:29473137-29523277 GCA_024137785.1 Ginglymostoma cirratum
GAGAAAACAGAGTTAACGTTTCGGGTCCGGTGACCCTTCCTCAGAACAGGGTCACCGGACCCGAAATGTTAACTCTGTTTTCTCCTCCACAGATGCTGCCAAATCTAAAGTATTGATCAGAAACCACTTTTATGAAAGAGAAGCCATTTATAGGTTGAGATACCAGACCAATGAATACTTGTCCATCATCAATATAAATTATTCACTTCTCCTCTACCAGCCATTCTTGCACAGGTGGGTGGGTCTGAAACTTCCCTTGGTCATGATATGGCTGGGTCAGTTCTGAACAGTAACTTTTCAGGAAAGAATCACCCGATCTAAAAAGACCTACCCACCATGAGTATGTCTTAGAAAAATAAAATTATATAAAGTCTTTCTCACCCTTGGAGTTTCTGCAGTGTTTTGCAGCTAATTAGGTAATTATGAAATCTAGTCATTTTTGTAAGGTAGGAAACATGGCAAGCAAGTTGTACACAATAATTGCTCACAAACAGCCATGCGATAAAGGCCAGAAAATCTGCTTTGATAATGTTAATTCAAGGATAGCTATTGACCAAGTCACTCTTGATAGCTTTGGAGATAGCAAGAACTGCAAATGCTGGAGTCAGATTCAACACAGTGTGGAGCTGGAGGAACACAGTGGGTCAGGCAGCATCAGAGGAGCACAAAAGTCGACGTTTCAGGTTGGGAGCCCTCATCAGTTCTTCCAGCTCCACTCTGTATTCACTCTGCATAGCTTTCCTGCTTTTCTTCCGTTTACACATCGGATCTTTACCATTCATCTGAGAACAGGCAAGGTCTCAGTTTAGTATCTCCAGATTAACTATCAATCTCTTGGTCCACAAATTGGTTATTGGCTTCCTATGACTAACAATGACGGCAAATCTATTGGCTGTTAAACCCTATGTGATGTTCTAAAGGATGTGGAAAGCTCTAAATAAATATGACTTTTTTCTTCTGTCTATTTGCACTTTAGAGACTCAAATACTGATCACGTATTTCTTACCTGTTGTGTTTTTATCATTGTCCAGTCTATGTAGTGGAAGCTGAAGCCCTCTTTGCAAAGGCTGTAACTGAGAACAGCCTCCTTAAATAATCAGAAGAAAATTACATTAGAATCATAGATTACTTTGCTTCAAAAGTAAAAATCACTTTTCTGAAGCGGTAATCATGACCACTGGTGCTGAGTGAGCATGTCAGTCACTTGGCCTGACATGTAGGCAGTAGACTTTCTAAAAGTGTGGCAACCAGGGAAAGCCATTCAGCCCCTCAGCTATACTCTTACATAGTGTCACATTTGTATGGAGAATGGTGCTCTTGTGGTCATGCAGTCATTTCTTTTTTCTAATGACTATTTAAAATAAAATTGACATTTTCCTTATTCAAACTGGTATTTGTCTGTTAATTTAGGTGCAACTTGTGTTGCTTCTAAGTTGTGTTAAATTAAAAGCTACGACAATTAGAATTGTGTTACTAATTTCTTCATTTGGGGCTCGTGCAATCAATTGGTCATCTTTGTTCCGCAGGATTTTAATATATGCATCCAAATTTACTTCATTTTTACATTAGCCCCACAAACAGTAGGTCTTTCCTTTCCCCCTCTGAGTGGAACATGTCAACTAAATTGTCAGCTGTGGGAGGAAATCATCTTGATATGAATTTGAACAGTACAATTGCTCAGACTGAACCTGTTTTGAGAAGAAGCGCGTGTCAGTGTAAAAGATTTTATTTGTCGTCATTTTGATCATCATCAATGTCATCAAAACAAAATATAGGAAAAAAGGATTCACAGAAATTGTATGATTGACCATCTAAAAAGAGTTCTGATTCAGGCTGTAGGTATGTACTAAGTCTGGAACAGTTGGCACAGTTAGTTCAGTTGGCACAAGTCTTGAGGTGCAATATTGGATCATATGCACAAGGAAAGTCTTGAGTTTAAACTCCACTCTTCAAGTTTGATTCGCTTAACAAAAAACATTAAACGATTGCTGCAAATGACTTTAGCATTTGTGGGCTACAGTCAAAAACATTCCGTGAGTGTTTTTAGTCAATTATTATTGAGTGACCGTGTTGGAGATCAGATAGAATTGAGTTTGCTCTGATTTGACTTGATTAATTACTGTCACGTATACCGAGGTACAGTGAAAAACGTTGCCTTACGTGCTTTAAAGGCAAATTGTGCTATATAAGTACATCGGGGTAACAGAACAGAGTGCAGGATACAACGTACCAGCCTGATTTATGGACCAGGTAACAAATCAGCCAGTGATCAGCCCAACAGCCACTGAAGACATATGATAAAGAAATGGGAAATAGAGCTCATTGGAAATCTGGTGAGAAGAAGACAGAATTACAACGTTGTCCATGACTTCAGGATGATGGCAATAGTTGACATCCTTCTTGCTGTGATAAATGATGGGAATATAGCCTCAGAGCTTTGATGTTAGATGAGATAATGTGTAGCACTTCTGTTAATGGCTGGCAGACTGACTCTGGAAAGGCAAGGTCCATCACAACAGCCATACGTGGCAGTGCCCCTTCCCAGGTCAAGATATACCTCAGCGTATTTTCAGGGCTGGCCTCGCTTTTGACCTTTTGGATCCATACATGTGTTGTGGTGGTGAGTTCCTACCCACTGTCGGTATCATTAGTTATATTGATTATGAGCTAGAGTTTGCCACTTGGTATGATTGACATTGAGGACTTTCATGTCTGTTTTGGCAGCATTTTTGCAGTGGACATTTGTACAACCTAGTGGCTGTTGGCATGGGCTACTTCCTATTTTGAATATTTGTGTGTCTGGCCATTTTTCATCCTATATACATGCACACAAGTGTGATGAAGGGTGAATATAGAGGTAATTTCTTCTAAAACATGTCCAAAAATCATTTTGAACAGTGACCTCAGTGCATTATTTCCAAGAAAGCATATGATTGTGGTGAAGTTGCTAGGAGTACCTGTAGTTCAAAGATGGACTGCATACAATTGACCAGAAGGCCAGTAGTTTAGCATTTTGAACAAAAGTTTCAATGTCTCAGTTCACAAGGGGGAACAATTTCTCCTATCAAGAAAATCAAGCTTTTTTTTCAGGGAGCTAAAATATTGTGATGTGTGGAGTTTCCAAGCCAGGAAGTTTGGGTCGAAATGTTCAAGTTACTAACACTGAAAAACTTACGCCAGTCAGAATTGTGAAAAGTTCTTGCCAGTGGACTTGGAAAGGAATTGCAAAATTGTCTCTGCAGTGCATGGAAACAAACGTTGGGAGGAGTCAGTTAAAGGAAGGCTTAGAGAACTGAGATACGAGTGAAATTTCTCAGGAATTGAGAATTGAAAAGGATTCTGCTGGAGAACAGGTTGAAATATTATTTTGATCTTTGTGCTAAGATCTTTCTAACTGATATATACTGCTTCTTTCTTTTCTCCATTGTACAATAAACTATATACTGTTGTTAAAAGACATCTGCGGTGTCATGTGAATATGTTTCAGTGACTAACCACAGCAGGATCCACTTGCAAAGATTAAATGTTTTGATTTATCAAGCCAAGTCTTATTCTGGGATCTGATTTGTCCAAGATTACCATCAGTCGGGGTTGTAACACAAGCCATTGATGCTGTCTTTGCTTGATTAGTGCTCATATGCTTGGAATGTTCGCTTGAGAAAGAATTGCTTCATTGGTGACTTTGCAGACACCAACGGCCCATACAACAGTGAGCAGAGAATACAAGCTTTGCAGATAAGTATCTTGGACCTATGATTCAGTTTGTCACTTTTCAATGCTCAATTTGTTAGTCAGCGAAATTCATGCGTGTCCTTCCAATCTATGAGCTCTTTGTTAAGAGATCATTTATTTGCCACGTTAGATCCAGGATAACAGAATACTTGGTCACTGCTTCCAGTGATGTTTTGTTGCTTCTGATCACAGGCAGAGACAATACCATGTCCCACGGCTGTTTTTCTTAAGACTTAATGATTGGAAAGAACATGGCACAAGCACAACAGAAAATCCACGAGCTTTCAGAGTTGGACTTCTGTCAGAACAACTAATGCAGCAATGTCAGCGTACAGAGGGTCCCTCCCCGGGACATGCTGCACTTTATAAAAGCTTTCTTTGTAGGTTGAGGAGTTTCTCATTGCATCCTTTGTGGAGGTACAATTCTTCCATGTCAGCAGGAAAACCATAGATCAAGTTGTTGTTATGTTTCAGAATGACTATGCAGTGTACCTTTAAGAGACGTACTCCTTATGTCATCACCATACCATAGCGTGAGACCTGAAGATTCTCCAGCTTCATCTTAATGCTGCCACTTGAAGCATGACATCCTAATGGAAGTCTGCTAATGTTGATAACCAAATAGCTTAGTACTGGCCCAAACACATGATTGTAATACATGTATATACCAAGGACTGTAATACGCATCTATTGCATCTTCCAGTACTATATAACTCACATCAGTCTGTTATGTTATAGGACCTAACTAAAATATTGCCTCAGCAGGTACAAATATCCTTTTGGAGACAAAAGTCCACAAGATGGGGGCATATCCAGTACAACAATGGAAAAAATAGAAAACAGATTAGGTGTTAGGATACAGTGCTGTTTTGTCCCATTTTAGGTCTTAAAGTCATTAGAGGTGGTACCTTCTAAATGAACGACACTGTGCATGTTATAAGGGAAGGACCATATGAGACTGCAAAGCTTGGAAGAATGGCGAATATTCTCTAGAACCTAGTCTTTCCCATGACTGCAGGACATCTCAAAATACGTCACAGTTAAATAAGTGCTTTAGAAGCAAATTACCTCATTACACATGGCATAGTTCTACCGACAGAATTGCCATTATGCCCAGGCAGTGATGAATATTAAGCAGGACTCCATGGAGAGTTCCTATGCTCTTCTTTGAAAAAGTCCTGTCTGAGTTTGCAACACAGAACCTGACTGGAATCTGCAGTTGAATCTTTGGAATGAGACTCGAAGCCACGAAGTGAAAAGAAAAAATGCTCCAACTGAACTATTGCTGCCCTTGTAAGTGTATTGTAGATAGTCAACAGTGATTTAAAGGTAATAAGCACTTCTTGAAATCCAATGATTTTGCCGTGTGCAGCATGAAAGAAAATAACAAAATAGCACGAAGTGTTTTTTTTAAGCACAAAATAGCATTGATTTTCGTGTCTTTAATGTTAAATTTTGCTAGAACATCATTGGAAGTATTTGGAAGTACATAAAGACCTTTATTGTCACTGACAATAACCAGGACAAGCATGAGATATAGTTGGAATGCCCTTTCCTTTTGCTGAAAGTGATGTGTCATCGTATATAGAAGGGAACACACACCTATCTGTATTCCTCAATCTGATAGTAGTAACTTCATACCAACACAATACACGAATTCAAATTTCAGATTATCAAGCAATACCTTAGTTTAGTATTCAGTAGGCCTACTATTTCTCCTGCGTTCAACAGAAGAGTCAGAAGTGAGATTGTGATCTTTTGCCTCCTGCTTTATTATCTGATATGTGTGTACGCTACGCTGGTAAATTCCAGCATCAGTTTAAGGCGCGGGAATTCTCCCGCTAACCTTAGCTTGCCACTTTAAGAAAAACTGAAAGAACTGCGGATGCTGTAAATCAGGAACAAAAACAGAAGTTGCTGGAAAAGCTCAGCAGGCCTGGCAGCATCTGTGAATAGAAGATCAGAGTTAACGTTTTGGGTCCAGTGACCCTTCCTCAGAGCCTAGTCCAGCAACCTTTTCCAGCAACTTCTGTTTTTGTTGCCACTTTAAGACTTTCTGGATCATTTGTCATACTGTGACCGTAGTGTATGTTTGAATTGTGGCTGAAAATCTATCATCTAATGTTTTGACCAGTGTTGACAAATCTGATTATCCTTAAGCCTGTGGCAACACTTACTGAAGAACACTCCTCTTGTATTTCTTTTCAAATAGTCTCCTCTTTTTCAAGTTGTATGAAGTTTGTGAGGGTAAACGCAGGCCCTTCTCCTCACCAATCTTTCTCTCCAACATTCATTGAGGAAAAGCGTTAGTTCCGTACTGACTCCAAGACTCTTACAGTACACAAGGAGAACTGACCCGACTATGTCAGTTCTTCAGTAGAGCTGCCCAATTAGTTTCATACCACATTCTTCTCTCGTCGCCATAAAAATACTTAGTTTTCAAGAACCTGTCCTTCTCTGGTTTTCAGGTTATTTGTGAGTCTTGCCACGAACCGATTAAAAACCAATTGTTTTAAAAACATATTAAATATCTGAACAAAAATGGCTGCCAATAATATTGTCACTGGACTTAATAGTGACCTCCCAGAAGCTTCTCAGAAGTCAAAGCCAGCCAATCAACTCCTCTTGTATAAAATGAAGAACTGTGGACGTTGAAGATCTGAAATAAAACCAGAAATTACTGGAGAAACTCACCAGACCTGGCAGCATTCAGTAACCTGGTATCCCTTGGATGTTTTGTATATTTTCAGTCAAACTGTCCAGTTACAATATGACACATTTCTAGGAAAGAGATAGCAAGAACTGCCGATGCTGGAGTCAGAGATAACACAATGTGGAGCTGGAGGAACACAGCAGGCCAGGCAGCATCAGAGGAGCAGGAAAGTCCACCGACATCCTTATCCGCCTAACCAAACTTGTCCTTACCCTTAACAACTTCTCCTTCAACTCCTCCCACTTTTTACAGTCTAAGGGGGTGGCCATGGGAGCCCACATGGGCCCAAGCTATGCCTCCCTCTTCATAGAATACGTGGAACAATCCCTCTTCCGCAGCTACACTGGCTCTATCCCCCACCTCTTCCTCTGCTACATCAATGACTGTATCGGCGCTGCCTCGTGCTCCCATGAGGAACTCGAACAGTCCATCAACTTTACGAACAACTTTCACCCCAACCTCAAGTTCACCTGGACAATCTCTGATACCTATCTCTCCTTCTCTGATAACCACCTCGAAACTGACATCTATTTCAAGCCCACCGACTTCCACAGCTACCTGGACTATACCTCCTCTCACCCACCTTCCTGCAAGAATGCGATTCCCTACTCCCAATTCCTCCACCTACGCCGCGTCTGCTCCCAAGATGAGGCGGTCCACTCCCGAATATCCCAGATGTCTACTTATTTCAAGGACCAGAACTTCCCCCTTCAATGGTCGAAAATGCTCTCGACCACATCTCTTGCATTCCCCGCACCTCTGCCCCCACACCCCCTCCCTGCAACAAGAACAAAGACAGAATCCCCCTTGTCCTCATGTATCACCCCACTAACCTCCGGATTCAACATATCATTCTCTGCCACTTCCGCCACCTGCAATCTGACCCCGCAACCAAAGATATATTTTCCTCTCCACCCCTATCTGCCTTCTGTAGAGACCGCTCTCTCCACGACTCCCTTGTCCGCTCTACAATCCCCACTAGACCCACCACCTCTGGCGCCTCTCCCTGCAACCACAGTAAGTGCTACACCTGCCCCTACACTTCCCCCACACCTCCCCCCTCATCTCCTTCCAACAAACCAAAAAAACCTTCCACAGCAGACAGATGTTCACCTGCACATCCCCCAGTGTGGTCTACTGCATCCGGTACTCCCGTTGTAGCCTCCTCTACATCAGTGAAACCAAGTGGAGGCTCAGAGACCACTTTGTAGAGCACCTGTGCTTGGTTCGCGACAAACGACAACACCTTCCAGTCACAAACCACTTCAGTTCCCCCTCCCACTCCCTGGGCAACATGTCCATCCTGGGTCTCCTCCAATGTCACAACGACACCACCCGGAAAGTGGAGGAGCAGCACCTCATATTCCTACAACCCAATGGTCTCAATGTGGTCTTTACCAGCTTCAAAATCTCCCCACCTCTGACCTCATTCCATGACCATCCCTCCCTCTCATCCCTGCCTCCCTGACCTGTCCATCTTCTGTCCCACCTATCCACTCCTCCCACCTCACTGACCAATCCCCACCACTACCTACCTGTAGTCACCTAACACCATCCCACGTACCTTCTCCAGCCCCACCCACCCACTCTCTATTTATTTCTGAGCTCCCTGCCCCCTCCACCATTTCAGAAGAAAGGTCCTGACCTGAAACGTCAACTTTCCTGCTCCTCTGATGCTGCCTGGCCTGCTGTGTTCCTCCAGCTCTACACTGTGTTATCACATTTCCAGGAAAGATGGGACTCCGAGTTGTGGGAACACCAACTTCAAACCACAAAGACCCCTCCCTTGATTGTTTTATAATTCATCATGTCGCCAGTCCAATAGTTTCTACCTTCCTCAGTTTGATCTCTCCTTGTAGGTCTGTAAACAAGCCCATGTCGCAAAGTATCAGACCCCCACCTCCCTCCACCCCTGCTGTATGTGAATATGTGAAATCAGCCATACTTGTGGTTTAACTTTTTAAGAGTAATGCAGTCTGTACAAAGCTGGAGTCCACAAACAGTGAGTGAGGAAATACACTACTACGGTTTTAAAAAGGGGAAATATTAAATATCAATCTGTTTATGGACCAGTGATAACAATGGGGATAGAATTATGTCTTAAATCTCACAATGTGTCTCCAACAATCTGCTTCTATTATATTTTCAGGCAGTATGTCCCTGATCATAATTATAGATTCCCTCCAGCCTAACAAGTTCACATCGACCCACACAGCATCCCACCCAGACCCATTCCCCTATAACCCACCTAATCTACACATCCCTGAACACTATAGGCAATTTCGCACGACCAATCCACCTAACCTACACATCTTTGGACTGTGGGAGGAAACCGGAGCACCCAGAGGAAACCCACACAGACACAGGGAGAATGTGCAAACTCACCAGAGACAGTTGCCCCAGGGTGGGATTGAACCCAGGTTCCTAGCACTGTGAGGCTGCTGTGCTAACCACTGAGCCACTGTGCTAACCACTGATCCACTGTGCTTTTGTTGCTTTTGGAAAAAAATCTATTCTCCTCCCACTCCCACCCCAGCTTTTTTGTCAATTATTTTCAAGTTATGTCCTCTGGTTATTGGACCGCCTGCAACTCAGATAAGCATCCTCTGCTGTTTTGACCATGTAGTCATTATTCATTTGTGACATTAGGCAGTGCATACCATCTGAGCATGTGATTACAAAGGTTAACACTGACCAGACGTTCATACTTCCAGCAAATGTCATTAGACAGTAAAAAGGAGCTAAAATCCTGACTCTTGTTCTGCTCACCAGCCTTCCAAATTGTTTCCCTGGTTACACTTATATTTCAATAGCACCTTTAACACAATGAAACATCCTCAGGTGCTTCTCAGGAGTATTATAAAGCAAGATATGACACAGGGCCATGTATGGAGATGTTAGATCAGATGTTGGCCAAAGTTGGGTAGCACAGTGGCTCAGTGATTAGCCCTGCTGCCTCACAGCACCAGGAACCCAGGTTTGCTTCCACTCTCAGCCAGCTGTGTGGAGTTTGCACATTCTCCCTGCATCTGCCTGGGTTTCTTCTGGGTGCTCCAGTTTCCTCCCACAGTCCAAAAGATGTGCAGTTTAAGTGGATTGACCATGTTAAATTGCCCATAGTGTCCAAGGGCGCGTAGGTTACTTTAGATTATCCATGGAAAATACAGGGATAGGGTAGGGGTGGGATGCTCTTTGGCAGGTCAGTGTGGACTTGATGGGCTGAATGGCCTGCTTCCACACTGTAGGAATGCTGTGATTCTAAGAGATCAGTTTAAAGAGTGCCTTGAAGAAGCGAAGCAAGATTGATCGCTGTGGGAAGATAGGTTTGGGAATTCCAGAGCTTTGTTAATAGCAACCGAAAGCACTGTTATTGGATAGAGTAAGTAAGATTGGGGATATAGGTTAATGTAGGTCATGCAGCATGTAACAGGGGTGGTAGGATTCAGTATTTAGTACGAGTTAATCGGGTAGTTTCGTTGGCTGGATGGCTGGTTTGCAATGCAGAGTGACACCAACAGCAGGGGTTCCGTTCCCACACTGACAATGTTATTATGAAGTGCCTGCCCACTCAACCTCTCCCTCACCTGAGAGATAGGAGTCCTCAGGTTAAACTCACAACCAGTCATCCCTCTTGAATGAGACAGTAACTCTATGGTCTGGAAGGACAATAGTGACTTTACCTTACTAATCAGTCTACTTTCCATGGGCTTAATATTTATTTCAGTATCCTGATATCTTGGTGGGTTAAACACACCAAACAGTTTAATGCTAAAGTCCAGGATCATTTTGGATCCTTTCTTTGGGCAATGCCACGTCCCTAGGGATGATACTTAGGTTGACCTTGGCTTGTGGAAACTTGTCATCCTGTCTGGTGCACAGGGCATGTCTACTTTTATTTAAAATTTACTCACAGTATATGGGCATCTCTGGCCCATCCCTAATTGCCCCGAGGGCAGTTAAGAGTCAACCACATTGCCAGAGTCGCATGTAGGCCAGACCAGGTAAGGATGGCAGTTTCCTTCCGTAAAGGACATTAGTGAACCAGATGGGTTTTTCCTGACAATCGTTTAGAACATAGAACACAGAACATAAAACAGTACAGCACAGTACAAGCCCTTCGGCCCATGATGTTGTGCCGAACTTTTACCCTAAACCTAAGGTCTATCTAACCTCCACCGCTACCTTATACTATCATCCATATGCCTATCTAATAGCCACTTAAATGCCCCTAATGAGGCCAACTCCACTACCCTCTCTGGCAATGCATTCCACACCCATACCACTCTCTGAGTAAAGAACCTACCTCTGATGTCTCCCCAATATCTATCTCTTTTCACTTTAAAACTATGTCGCCTCATAAAAGCTACCTTCACCCTAGGAAAAAGTCTCTGTCTGTCTACTCTATCTATACCTCTGATCATTTTGTACACCTCTATTAAGTCACCTCTCATCCTTGAATGTTCTAAAGAGAAAAACCCTAACTCTCTCAACTTTTCCTCGTAAGACCTTCATTCCATTCCAGGCAACATACTGGTAAATCTCCTCTGCACCTTTTCCAACACTTCCACATCTTTCTGTAATGAGGTGACCAGGACTGGACACAATACTCCAGAAGTGGCCAAACCAGGCTTTTGTATAGCTGGAGCATAACTTCACGGCTCTTGAACTCAATCCCTCTATTAATGAAAGCTAACACACCATACTCCTTCTTAACAACTCTATCCACCTGGGTGGCAGCTCTCAGGGAACGTGAACATGAACCCCAAGATCCCTCTGCTCCTCCACACTGCCAAGAATCTTTCCATTAACACTGTATTCTGCTTTCAAGTTTGTCCTTCCAAAATGAATCACCTCACACTTATCAGGGTTAAACTCCATCTGCCACTTCTCAGCCCAGCTCTGCATTCTATCAATGTCCCTTTGTAACCTAGAACAGCCCTCCGCACTGTCCACGACCTGACCCTTCATATCGTCCGTGATTTTTTCTTAAGGAATGCATACTGCGTTTCATGGTCATTATTGGATCCTTGATTCCAGATTCAGATTCCATCTTCTGCCATGGCAGGATTTGAACATTTTCGAAGAAGGATCCAGACCCGAAACGTCAGCTTTCCTGCTCCTCTGCTGCTGCCTGGCCTGCTGTGTTCATCCAGCTGCACACCTTGTTATCTCAGATTCTACAGCATCGGCAGTTCCTACTATCTCCCCTGAACATTAGCTGAGTTTCCTGGATTAACACTCTATCAATAACACCAGTAGGCCATCACCTCCCTATAATGAGTGAAATTTTACAGTGGTTGTCAGCCCGTATTGACCTGAACCCCAGGATTTAACAATAGCTTTTAAGAGAAGGAGGCAAAAGAATTGAAAACTATTTCAGTCAATACTTCTTTTGGTGGGGTACTGGAGAAAGTAATCATATAGTTTGTTCCCTGGGAATGTGTGCAATTTTGCTTTTATTGTGCAGGGGAGAGTGAATTCACAGGTGGTGTCAGACAATGCTTTATATATCTACCTTGATCCCTAATTAGTGGTGGATTTAACACTGACATTACTCTTTACACAGGATACTGGAGTATGTAATCTACTAATAATAGGCCGGGAATGATCTTCCAGAGACACACGTCTTTCCGTTGATCTTGAAACAGCCACACACTCTTCTGCATGAGGAATTTGCTACACACTTTGCAATATCCGTTTCAAGCTGCAGAAGAACCTGGGGAACCCATGGGGGAGCAGCACATTCCTCTTGTTACAGTAAACATCCCCCACCCTTCCAGCATACTGTTGAAAGATTTCGAACTTATCGGGTGAGATCTAATAGTCAGCTTTTGAGGCTGCCATAGATGGTGGGAGTTTTGTTCACCGTGAGGCTGAAGATATATATATTCTGCTAGGCAGTGTCAAATGTTTCTTCATGCTGTCAGATAAATACTGAGGGATTGGGTGGCAAATTGAGTTTTAAACATAAGCTGCAGCCAAGAGTGTAGCCGTTTTCTAACATCTCATATTATAACAAACAATTCCTGGTTGCCTGGCAATGCAGTATAATGAGTTATAGAGAAGCAATCTTCAAGGTCTTTTCTACCCTCCGTTCCCGACTATGGCATATGTTTCTATAGAATGTTTCACCATATGATATGCGATGGTGGTGCAAACTGGTTGTTGTTGAAATGGAGCTGGGTTGGGGGGCGGGGGGTGCCGGCAAAATGACATCTTGGTGTCATCCACATTCCAGCTATTGTTAAGACTTCATTTAGCTTGCGATCTGATTCCCCTTTTATACAGGAATCAGCCGTACAGCAATGTTCTCTGGCTTCCCATCGTTGAACTGCTAAGTGTACTGGCAATTGTAGGTGTAGCTATTGGAGAATCAATTGATCCCATAAATATTGTCAAAATATTGCAAAGCAGATTCTGAATTATCTCACTTACTCACACTATTAACTCCCTCCCGGCCTCAACCACTTACTGCCAATTTCCAACCCCAAATGTTACTTGAAAAGGAACACCCACATTTTAATTTTTCATCACTCAAGACTACTGGATGTCTCAAAGTGCTTTACAGCCAGTGAAGTACTTTCAAAGTGTTGGCACAATTGTGAGTTTGTTACAAATGCGATACACTATGAGACAGTTAAGTTTAAAATGTTTCCTTGAATTTAAGGTGGAAGAAAATGTCCTGTGACAAGAGGAATGGCGATCATCTTTAATTTGCCCCAAGATGGGTCCATGTCACCTCAGAGTACAACGAGATCTTGATCGGATGGCCCAATTGGCTGAGTGGCAGTTGGAGTTTAATTTAGATAATTGTGAGGTGCTGTGTTTGGAAAGGCAAATCAGGGCAGGACTTTTCCACTTAATGGTGAAATCCTGGGGAGTGTTCCTGGTGCAGGTTTATAGTTCCTTGAAAGTGGGTTCGCAGGCAGTAGTGAGGGCAGCGTTTGGTACGCTTGTCTTTATTGATCAGTACATTGAGTATAAAGGTATGGAGGTCATGTTGCAGCTGTACAGGATGTTGGTTGGGCCATTTTTTTGGAATACTGCATGCAATTCCAGTCTCCCTGCTATAGGGTGTTGTGAGAATTGAAAGGGTTCAGAAAAGATTTGCAAGGATTGCCAGGATTGGAGGGTTTGTGCTATAGGGAGAGGCTGAATAGGCTGGGGCTATTTTCTCTGGAGTGTCAGAGGCTGAGGGGTAACGTTATAGAGGTTTATGAAGTCATAGGGGACATAGATAGGATGAATAGCCAAGGTCTTTTCCCCAGTTTAGCGGTGTCCAAAACTAGAGGGCACAGATTTAAGGTGAGAGGGGAAAAATTTAAAAGGCACCTAAGGGGCAACTTTCTCATGCAGTGTGGTGCGTGTATGGAATGAGCTGCCAGAGAAAGTGATGGAAGCTGGTACAATTACAACACTTAAAGGGCATCTGGATGGGTATATGAATTGGAAGGGTTTAGAGGGACATGGGACTAGATTAATTTAAGATACCTGATTGGCATGGATGAGTTAGACTAAAGCGTCAGTTTCCATGCTGTATAACTCCACGACTCAATGAGTCTTGGTAATATACGATTATAGTGGCTGCCCTTTGCCACAGTGGTGTTAGTTATTAAATAACAAAAAGGGTAAAATAAACCGATCAGAAATAATTGTTGTATTTCAAATTAGCTGGAAGATGCTGGATTAATAAATGGGATACCAACTTCTAAAAATTCTTTCAGAGGATGTGGGTGTTACTGGGTATTTAATCACTATTTTATCTGTTTTTACTCTAGAGAAGGTGGTGGTGAGTGGACTTTTTGAACTGCTACAGTCCACGTGGTGTAGGTAGACTGACAGTGCTTTAGAAAGGTACAAACTATACAAATCCTTTAGTAGGGAGGGTTCTGTTTAACTTGTCAAGTTTTTTTTTCATGGGATTAACTACTTTGCTGAATAACAGAAATTTAGCACTAGCTGCAGTTCACTCTGGGCATTCTGAGGATTTTATAATTTAAATAATCTTTGTTTTGGGGAACCAAATCAATGTTATATAGTTATCATTTGTACCATTTCCTAAACATGATAGCATCCAGTTTCATGGATTATTGTAGCAACATTTCAAAGTACCCAGTATGAATCAAGAGAAAAAAGTCCAAAAGGGTGGAAGTTAAACAAAGAAACTGTCCACTTAATAATATTGTTTAAAATGTTACTGTTTAATATCGAATATATAGTGGAACAGATCAATGTTTATTTAAAGACTTCATTGAATATTACTTTTCTGATTGTGAGAATTGGATGAGTGATGGGGCTGGCTATAGATGGATTGTGTCACCTAACTGGTCAACAGCTTAACAATGTTTGCTATTATTTTTCCTTTGGTAATCTGATCTGGAATTTCAATGTCAGGGGGAGGGACATTATTCGACTTTCCTAATGGTCAGGACATCAAACAGAGCCGGTTTGGCCAGCACTATAATGTACAGAGTAAATCCTTCTATCTCTGCAATGTAATTAAGCTGCAATTTCCAATAAACCCTCCTGTGTAAGTGTGATATTTTGCATTCGCTGTACCAGTTATCCTCGTGCCCTTCTGACATAGAGTGGCAATTAGCTGCCAAAGAGGGGACTTTCATCTTGGTTTGGAATGGATTCCAACCCATGTCCCTAGAGTGAAATATGATCCAAACCTACTATATCTGGAACAGTTCACCTCTGTAATATCATGCCATAAGGCATATGGAAACCACTGCAGGTCTTCCAAGCACTTTAAGATAGAACTTATTGTCACTAGTTTAAAAGTCATTGATATTTTTACTGTCTTCTCTGAATCCTCCAGTTTTCCCTCTCCTCCCTGTTCCACCTTTACAGGGAATACTCCGTCTATTTGATTAACAAGTAAAATCCACTGACTGATATTAATTGACAGAGCACATAGCAAGGATTAACCTAACTGCTTTCACGCTCTATGTAGCCCAGTGCGTTGCCAGGGGTACTTCTAACCACTAAACCTTTCTATTGATATTAATGACTAAATTCAGTCCCACTGAGAATGGAGAGCTCTTTCAATGAAAATGAGCAAAGCAACAAATGAAGGTTGTAAAGAAAGAACATCATCTGAGGTATTCCCACTGCTCCATCAAACAGACCAACTCAACCTATTCATGTGTTGTCAAAGAAACAGCCTAGAGAATGAGCAAATTGAGCAGACAGAAACGTTGATTTCCAAATCACTTCATACTGTACGAACATCACTGAATTCACATTTGTCTTGTTTAAGAAGGTACCAATAAACCCATTTAATCCTCCAAATAGGAAATATTGACTACACATTTCTACTGACTGGTCAAGTCGAGAGTTTTGACGGATTGAGATGTATAGCTAAAGGGGATTGGTGTTTTTGGCCAGGCTGTGCCTTAGAATTTTACTCCCAACAGTAGCCCCCAGTCATACAGTTAAAGAGCTGTACAGCGCAGAAATAGATCCTTTGGTTCAACTCGTCCCTGCCGACCAAGTATCCTAAATTAATCTCGTCCCATTTGCCAGCATTTGCCCCACATCCCTCTAAACCCTTTCTTTTATATACCCATCCAGATGTCTTTTAAATGTGGTAATCATACCAGCCTCCAACACTTCTTCTGGCAGCTCATTCTGTCTGAAAAAGTTGCCCCTTTGGTCACTTTTAAATATTTCCCCTCTCATCTTAAACCTATGCTGTCTAGTTTTGGGGATAGTAGGAACTGCCGATGCTGGAGTCTGAGATAACAAAGTGTAGAGCTGGACGAGCACAGCAGGCCAGGCAGCATCAGAGGAGCAGGAAAGCTGGCGTTTCGGGTCTGGACCCTTCTTGGAAATGATTTCTGAAGAAGCGTCCAGACCCGAAACTTCAGCTTTCCTGCTCCTCTGATGCTGCCTAACTTGCTGTGTTCCTCCAGCTCTACACCCTGTCTAGTTTTGGACTCCTTTACCCTGAGAAAAAGGCCTTGCCTATTCATCCTATCCATGCCCCTCGTGATTTTATACACGTCTATAAGGTCACCCGTCAGTTTTTGATGCTCCAGGGAACATAGCCCCAGCCTATTCAGCCTCTCCCTACAGCTCTAGTCCTGCAGTCCCGTCAACACCCTTGTAACTATTTTCTGAATTCTTTCAAGTTTTATAACATCTTTCCTGTAGCAGGGAGACTAGAATTGAATGCAGTATTCCAAATGGGACCTAACCAATGCCCTGTACAGCTGCAACATGACTTCCCAACTCCTATACTCAATGCACTGGCCAATAAAGGCAAGCGTACCAAACGCCTTCTTCACTATCCTATCCACCTGCAACTCCACTTTCAAGGAACTATGAACCTGCACTTTCAAGGAACTATGAACCTGTACCACGAGGTCTCTTTGTTCAGTAACACTCTCCAGAACCTTACTATTAAATGTATTTGGATGTAAGTTCAAGGAGATGGCTTTGCAGGCACTTTGAGCTCATTAGACAGGTGGCTTTAGCTGCCACAAGTTGTAATTTTGCAACCAGTGTGGAGGAGTTTTACTATCAGAGAATGGGTAGTTTACATCAGAACTGAAGTCTGACTTGTTCACACTGGGTTACACAGAGGTACATTTGGCTGTCTGCAAATAAGCCACCAGAGCTGATATGATCATTGGCATAAAAGAATTAGCCATTAACACAGCTTTGAACATTAAAACCTCTTAGTACTTTGTAATTATAATTCTTTCAAAATCTTTTGAATTTAAGGTCTATCTGCAGATTTTGAGAAACTCATCGATTTAAAGGACATGGAATAATGGGGAAGACTGCTAAACAAAAAATTTCATAAAAGGACATGGCATTTTGTTAAATATCCATGTGGCATCCATGTGACTAGTTAAATAACTAGTCAATTATAACCTTTCTGTGCTACTTCCATAGACTGCCCAAATTCCAACCTTTACCACTGAGTTACTGTTATCATGTGACCACTGGGTTTGCAGTTCCTGAGAGGCCTGTCGAAAGCTCCCAAAGCAGTCGGGTTAGGGTTAGGATCTTGTAGCATTTTCCCAGAGAACTGCTACTGTTACCTTTGTCATATTCACCACCTCTACCCATATGTGATACTGCATAAAGTTTGGTTGAGGCAGGTTGCTGCCATCAATCCACCTTTGTCTTTGCTTTGTCCTGGGCCTTTCTTACCGTGATTAGTAGTAGAAGATACACCATTGTGCAGAAGGGAAACTGTTCTTAGATAGCGTGAAATTTTATTTGAGGAGAGCGATAAGTACAATTATGTTTATTTTCAGGTATAATTAGAAGGAGCTTGAGGACCGATTACACATAATCTGTTCTGTCTGAAAGCTAGAGCAAACCTTTGTTTCCACTCATTGTGTATCACGCCAATAAAATGGATGGGGACAATACAACCTGAATATTAAACTCTTCAGAACTATTGCCTGACACAACGTATTGGAGGGCAGACTTGACCGTTGATAGATGAGGTAACACTAGAGAGGAGGGGAAGGTGGGCACTACGTGCAAAGTGTTGTGGATGGAGTTCGCACTTTCATGTTGAGATTCTCCATTATCTTTTCCAGTGTCATATTATTTCCAACCACTCTGTTGCTGACCAGCTTGGTGCAGATCAATGCCACATTGCAAGGATAAGGTTTTTTTTCCATTCTGTCACATGATGTGAGCATCTCTGGCTAGGCCAGCATTTATGCCCATCCCTAATATCCCAGAGCACAGTTAAGAATCAACCTCATTGCTTGGATCTGGAGTCACATGTAGGTCAGAGCAGGTAAGGATAGCAGATTTCCTTCCGTAAAGGGCATTAGTGAAGTAGATAGGTTTTTCCGACAATCAACAATGTTTTCATGATCATCATTAGACCCTTAATTCCAGATTCTTTACTAAATTCAAAATTCCACCATCTGCCCTGGCGAGATTTGAACCTGAGCCCCCACAGCGTTAGCTGCTTTTCTAGATTAGTAATCTAGCAATAATACCACTGGGCCATTGCTTCCCAATAATAACCAATATGATCTCTATCACCCTGTTTAAGATGGCAAGCTTGTTGGTAATCAGTGTCTGCATAGCTGTGGACATGGCTTTCATGATCTCATTTGAGGGTCGGCCATGAGCCTTCATGAAGGGGGATTCTTTCTTCAAAGCGAAGGTTTCCTGAGTTACTGTGCCGTCAATCCACTGCTCCAGTCTGCCCATTGCCGCAGATGGCATTGGGCACATCTGTCAGCACCTGACAAAGTTGCTGATATGGCTGTAGAATTCTCTTCTTCAACAATCTTCCCTTGACTTCAGCATTTGTGCCCAGGTAACTAGAGCTTGAAAAGAGTTCTGCTGCCTGTTGCAGGCGTTAACCAGCTGTTCAGTCCCTAATATTAGTTTGTACGTACATGTAAAATTGTGATTCACTGGGTGAAAATCTAACCAAGTGGATCCACCAACATCTGAGTATTTGTCCTGGTGCATGTATGTAAATCCTGTGACATTGCACCTCCTGAAGGAATGGGGCCTGCTCCATAATTGTCAGAATATATCTCCAACTATGTATCTCTTCCTATATAATCAAATACCCTGGAAGAAAAAAGACTGAAATATGACAAAAATCTGATATAATTGTAGGCAAGTTCCAATCTTGACAATCTTCTCATGGGTGACTAAATAAAGTCAGGGTGTCAGGAACACATTTAATTCCATCACCAGCCGTCTGTGAGCTACTGGACTGGCCAATGTTGATTTGAGAAGGAAGCAGATATGCGCCTTATTTCCAAGGCACCTAGCACTGCACCTGCACAGTTTGTGGCAGCCCACCTCCAATTCTGTCCTTCTTCCTCAAATTTTGCACTTCCTTCACATGCAAGGTACACCAGCCCTGTGAGTGAGTGAATACCTAGTAGTCATCTGATTGGTACCACTGCATAAGTGACCTATTGGATAGATACATCACACCACATAAGGCTTGAAGGAATGGGAATGTTGGATAGACACACAAGGTGAGCAAATAGATAGAAACTGCAAAATAAATGCTGCTGAAATGTCAGTTTGGAGTTTGTCCTTCCATGGAAGTGCAAGAAGGGGAAATAATTGGTTACATTTGCCTTCAGGAAAAATTCAGCCACTCCTTGACATCTCTGCAGTTAAGTGCAGTTTGTGGCAGCACGGTGGCTCAGTGGTTAGCACCGCTGCCTCACAGAACCAGGGACCCAGCTTCAATTCCACCCTCAGATGACTAGCTGTGTGGAGTTTGCATGTTCTCCCTGTGTCATTGTGGGGTTCTGCTGGCTGCTCTGGTATCCTGCCACAGTCCAAAGATGTGCAGGTTAGGTGAATTGGCCATGCTGAATTGCCCATAGCATCCAGGGATATGTGGATTAGCCATGGGAAATGCAGGGCTAGGGTGGGAAGGTGGATCTGGGTGGGATGCTCTTTGCATTATCAGTGTGGACTCGATGGACTGAATGGCCTGCTTTCATACTGTAGGAATTCTATGATTCTAAGAGTGGGAAGGTCCATGATTGATTTTCTTGACTCTTAAGCAATTAAGGCCCATGAATGGTAATTAATGGCCAGTAGAGAGCTCAAACACATTGTCTGCCTCCCCAGTGGGGTGGAAAGGTGGTTAGTTTCCTGACTGGGAAAGCAGGGTAGAGTGTAGTTCATTCTAATTGCTTCAATCTGGGGGAATTGGAGACATGGATGGCAGGCAAGGGAAAGGTTTCTAAAATCCCCCTGTCCTTGCAGCTTGCATGAAATGGAGAGTCAACATTTATCTCCAAATTGTGAACAACATCCATTCTTCATCCATGCCACCAAAGTGCCTTTGATACTGCTTCTTCTTGCTGTCACTCTCACCACATATAAGTGCGCTCCCTGGTTCTACACCTGGATTGGAGGGAACCTGCTCTGAATTAGAGATCCCATGGAGCATACCCACAGGAGTGATCTGGTCTTCTCCAGCAAGGGCCACAATTCCCTCCTCATAGAGAGTAAGGAGCCTGATGTCAGATACACCTCCTGTCTGCCCTGCTTTGGGATGTCCTCTCCTGCATTGAGATAAGAGGGGAACTAAATGAAATGATAGTGAACTGTTAGTGATGGTGCATGCAGGAAAAAGATGGTGAGATGTATTGATAGATTGTGAAGGCAACATAGACGACGTACAGGTATAGTGGTCAGGGTGGCTGTGGATAGGGTGAGAATAGGTGAGGTAAAATGTTCAGCTCAATAGTCTGAGTGGTACAGCATAGCCTTGGTGAGAGTGTGTGACGTAGCAGAGATAGAGTGAGTGTCGAGGAGGCAGAGAGGAGAGTGTAGCACTTACACTGGCACAGCAGAGAAGGTCATTGACCTTTTATTAATGCCCTGCTGGCCATTCCTCCACACACTTGAGACAGCACTGACCTAGGCAGTGATCCCAAACCAGGCTGGAAGTCTGGTCGAACACCCTTCTCTGCTGGCCCTGCAGGAACAGGAGGTGCCTCCTCTGCACCACCCAAATCATCAGGACCTCTAGGTCCCCGTCACTGACCCACAGTGTCATCTTACCCTTTTCCAACATTTTGTGGATGTGTCCTTCAGCAAGGAGGGCAGCCTCAGAATGCCAGCATGTGTCCCACATGCATGACGGCATTTTAAAGATGGCATGGAGCATGTCTCTGCCTGAATCTCTGCTGAGTGGTGGGTTATACCAGGAAGGGTGATAGGTGAGAAGGGACAGAAATTAGACGTGAGAAATGCCATTGAATTGGATAGGCAATTACTAAGGCAAGTTTGGTCAGCAAGACAACTCATTAAGCTTTGCAGTGACAAACCCTCCAAAACACACAATGCAACCTGGGCTTAACCAAAATAAAACTCATAAGATTCAGCCCAGTCTGATACAGTAAGAAGTTCCTATCCTTAAGGATACCAGTGAACCAGTTTGGTTTTTATAACAATCCAAGAGAACAGTTCACAAATTGAGATTTATTAAACTCAATTTCACAATGGCCCTGCTGGAATCTGAACCTCTGATCTATAATGGTTTGTAAGTGGCATAGCCACAAGGCTGCTGTGTCTTGATTTGACTGCAATATAAAGAGAAAACAGTTGGAAAGTTTATTGCTCATCCTTTACAGAGAAACCATCACATCTTAAAAGATCTTTGTCACCATTTTGTTGAGTTTTTTTTAAGGGACTGTTTGATCTGAAATCTTGCAGCCTTATTTGTCCTGCTGGCTGTTGTATTCGGAACAGTATGAAGTGCTAGGTGGTTACAGTCAAAATTTAAGTTAAGAGATTGATGTCTTGAAAATTGGTTATTGTATGTCCACTGTGTTGACTCAAAGATCTTCCACGTTTAATTACATACAAGATACTCACTAAGTGGATTTTCACCACAGTGTTCTTTGAAAGACTACACTATTTACACAGTGGAAAATGCGTCATGCAGTTCTGTCAACATGTTGTAAATAGTATGAATTTATTGTTCTCATTTGGTGGCGCATTGCTTTTGAAGTGTTGAGTGCTGTCTGGCAATGTCCACATTAAGACAAGTATAACGAAAACTGTGGTGTGATTCTTTCCACGCTGCCTACATAAGTTGTTTTGCTGGTTTGTTGTTTAATAGTTCTCTGGTACTTACAACATTGTTAACTGGCTCAGTTGGTCAGTACACTGTCTGCAGTGTCTCCTTTTGGATGAGAAGTTAAAGTGAGGTACACCTGTGCTGTCAGGTGGATAGAGAAGATCCAGCAGCAATACCTTGAGGAGGTTATCCTGAGCGACCAGGACAATATTTATCTCAGTCAACATCACAAGGAAAAACGCAATAATTATCTTGTCATTATCTCATTTCACTTTGTGGGAGTTTTCTAAGTGCAAATTATTTGTCATATTTTCTACATTACAACAGTGACTACATTTGGAAATAATGGCTATAAGGAAGAGGCAGACATCCAGATTTCACAAAAAGTGTGATGTAAATGCAATTCTTTCTTTGCATTGTCACCTTTTTTTTGTATGGTCTAATAATCACAGCCAGAGTGCTACAATACCCTGAACTATGAAAGTAAATGTCCTGTGTCTGTGCTTTTCACTCTTGAGTTCCCAATTTAATTCTGTCAAACTGGGCAGTTGTTAAGTGGAGACTAAGCTTTTCCCCACAAAATAAAACTGAATATGCCCAGTAGAGTCCTCAGTTAATCAGGTTTTTCAAACATTTATTTGTATGTAAATTGCCTAATTTTATCCCCTGTTAACATATCCTTGTCTTTTTCTGCTGGTGAACAAGCACTGAATCCTAAACATCTCATCACTGAGCAAACTTGAACAGAAATTCTGCCAGAGGCGACAGGTAAAAAGGCAACTCAGTCCATGTCATAGACACCAGCACTTTATGGTGAAAATACTTGAGATTAAAGACCAAGAATGTTTGTGTGAATGATTTTTAAAGACTTAATATTAAAGGTACTATTTTTTAATTGACTGTGGAAATGTGTTGCTGTCCTTGTGAAATAAGTAGCTTAGAACGTATTTTGTCACTGTTAGTTTACAAATTGCAAAGTATTCTATGGGGAAATCTTCAGTTTGCCAGAAGAACAGCCCGCATCTTGTTGGGAAGGGTGCTGTCATGATTTATGAAGGTAATTAAAACCGCCCTTATTTAAGGGGGAGAACCATGTCCATGACAGAACCGTCTTTTTAAAAAAAATTATGCTGTTAAGGGCAGATTTCAGGAAGTCCCCATGTATCGGTTTCATCTCCATGAGATCACATGAAAGTGACATGATTATGGTTTTTAATGTGATCTGTACCACATTGCAACGTGCTTACAGGCTAATTAAAAATGTTTGTTGAACATTTTCATAGAGATGCTGCTGCTTTGAAATATCAATTTCCTTTTCTCGCAGAGGTTGTTATTTTCAGGGATTAGTTTATCATCTGTGTCGCTGCCAGGTGATAATACCATTGTTTTTAAATGTTTGGAGTGTTGCATCAAATACTGCAAAGTAATTAGTTATTTTGATTAACGTGTTCAGGAAAGCTATGATACATTTCAGGCCAAATGGGACTTTAGCCTGCAACTTCTGGCCTAAAGGCAGGGATACTCCCGCTGCACCACAAGCCCAGATACATTCACATTTCACAATCTACCATGAGGGAATTCAAAGCCATGTCTGTAGAACATGAGTATTAACCTGGCACCACACCACCGTGACCTGAAATATAGAGTTACCATCCTCGTGTGAATTTGAGTCTGTGCTTATTGGTTCAGAGGGCCATAATTACTGTTCAGGAAAGGTATCCAAAGAGATTAATTGCTTTAGAAATTGGCGGGTATTTGTAAATTTCTGATACCTGTTCAGAAATCAGTATAAAGAGTTTCTTTTTGTTTTATTTAGCTGTTTCTGATGTACTTTGCATCATGATAACTGAAACCTCATAGACTCTGCACTTAGATGCACACCACATTTGTAGTCCACATGGAGCTGAACCTCTTGATGATGTATTAGGACTGCTATATTTTGTGCCGTCTTTCTCCTCTCCTTCCCTTTTAAGATACTGATCCCCACCAGAGTGTGGTTTACCAAGCACTAGTCACACTTAAAAGCAGCCATTCCTCATGTTCAAGATTAGGCATAAGCTTTGAGAGAGTGTTGTATGTCATGCTGTCAGGCGCTGAATGCACACGAATACGTTCTTGCAGTCAAAAAGATAAGCGAAGTCTGATTTTACCCTTCTGACGTCAGCAAACTCAGAATATTCTGGAATCTTTCTGACTGTCTGACCTTATGCACATCAGGTTCTGCATTAACCCACTAATTAATTGCTAACGTTCCCTTGACAGTCTTAGAATTAAAGACAGATGCCTGTAACAAGAGGCAAATAGGAGACAATCACAATTAAATTGGTTCACTTTATGATTGAGGTGTTTTAATTTATACATTTCTTTATAAATAGCATTGAATGGCACAGTGGTAATGTCCCTACCTCTAGACCAGGAGTCTCAGATTCAAGTCCTACCTTTTCTGGAAGTGTATCATAACATCTCTGAGCAGATTGATTAAGAAAATGTCTGTGAATATCGTTACATAATATTAACTTCTCATCCCTCCCATTCCAATCTGGAGAAAGATCATAGGCTGTGCAGAAGGTTTAATACAATGAACATACATCTAGTACATCTGGGTTTTGTCCTTATGGATTATAATTATTTTATTGAAGTTTGCCTCCAAGTGGGAGTTAGCCTTCATGTTCAAAAAATGATCCAAAACAAAACAAGGAGCTCTTTCAGTGGCTCAGTTGATGTGTGAACAGTCTGGTCTGAAATTAGTGCAGAAATATAAATCTCTGATTTTGATCTGTGCTGAGGTCACTGATATGAACTAAGACAACATAGGGTTGTTGCTGGTTGCTGGCTGCCAAGTATACCCAGTGGGAACAACAGTTGATGACAGAAGGTTTATGGTGTTTCTTTCCCTTAACACATCAACAACACTTGCTGTCATTGGTCAAACTTGAGAAAGAGCCATTTGTGAAAGTTGACGGAAAAAGACTGACTCATGTGGGACCAGAATACAGCATAAATGAGTTGCTTCAGAGCTGCAGAGGAGACAGTGATGGGGGAATGGGGAAAGGTGTGTTGTACCTTCTTGTAGAGAGTTGAAATGGAACATATAGCATTAGTGCTTGGTCCTCCCAACTGCCAGCTAACCTCTGCTTGTTCTGTAACCCTATAAGAACACAATCAATTCATACTTCAATTCCATTTACTCACACTTTTGTACCAGAAGATAACCTTACAAATCTGTTGACCTCAACTTAAAGATTGCAACTGCCTTAAAGATTGTCAGTTATATTATGCCTTGCAGCCCATATGTCAGGATACCTTTAACAAACATGCCCATGACATTGTCTCTGTATCAGAGGGTGTGACTTGAAGATATAAGGATCTCATCTTGGATCACTTGAAGCATGCCACTCTACTGGAATTATGCTGCTCTGTTGTAACCTAATAATATAATGTAAGCCCAGACACTTGTGTGCCAGCGGAATGTAATGTTTGTATATAGTAGTGAGTTATAATAATTGTCTGTCGGATTCTTCAATGCCAGGATAATCATGCCCCATTTCTAATATTACTGGAAATAACTTTTTTTTACTGCACCAGGCAAAACTTCTGTTCGAGACAAATTCTTACCATTATTCATAGCTTTTTGAGAGGGTGTGGGGATGTTATAGATTTCCACTGAATGGAAAAAGTACTTGATAGTTTCTTGCCAAAATGATCATTTTCTAATTATACAGACAGCAATAATTACCCATCCCTTTTATAGTGAGTGTAAAGTCACAAGAAAGCCAGACTGACTAAAGTTGGCAAATTTCATTTTCCAAAGAACATGAGGGAACCAGACGTTTTGCGACCAGCTAATAGTTGACTGGTCACCGTTACTGAATTTAAATTCCCAAGAACTGTTTTGGGATTCTGGATTCCAGTGTGTTTTTGTTCCTATAATGTAATGATGAGGGATGGTCCTATCACAGTTTATGGGTTCTCAGTGTCTACCCTTCAAATCGTTAATGGGTGCACAATATAGCAGTACCATTCTCACAGTCTTTGTGACTGAATTAGCTTAGGCGTAAGCCTGTGTTTAGTGAGGTGATAATTGTATCCTTGCATGACCACATTTGTGGTGACCACAAAGAAAAATTGCAAGTACTGGGAAGACGGAATAAAAAGATTGGTCCCATTTGTGCAGGAGATGAACTTTGAGGAAACAAAAAGTAAATTCTGGCTTTTCTTCTTCAATTTTTTTGTTAATTCAGGGATGTAGGCACCACAGGCGAAAGCAGGTTGACAATGCAGCAAACGTTAAACAGAAGATGTAAACATTCTGGTATGAGTCATGCCATTTCTTACCACTTCAGCTGAAAATGTCATTTCTTCAGTGACAACCAATGCACTCCCAGTCTGTGAATGTTCCTTTCTGTAGGCATGCCTTCAGTTTCAATTTTCTCCCACAAGTAATCACCTTTCAACACTAGATTCCCTACTGTAATTACCTCCGCAATGTAACATTTTAAAACTTAGATTTAAAGGACATCTGTTTTGGGAACAGACAGGTGCAGTGGCTTAAGTACCATCTTTTATTTCTTTCCAACACTGGGATTTAAATGCAGCTCATATTAATGGGTTGCATAGACTCTTCTTATTGTAAGGTCAACTATCAAGTTACATTGGTTTGCTTCAATTCAGTTCCTAATGGCTATGGACCTACAAACTTGTCCCAAACGTATACTAACTGGTAACCTCACTTAAAAAGGCCAAAAGGGAGGCCGTTCTCTGGCACAGTGGTATTGCCCCTACCCCTGAATCGGGAGGTTCAAGGCCCACCTGCTCCAGAAATGTGTAATAGCATCTCTGAACAGGTTGATTAGACAAATAGGCGAAAAAAAAACAGCACAAGGAAGGGGCTCATTTGTGCCGCAGTGGTAGGGCCCATACCCCAGACCAGGAGGCTTAGGCTCAAAGCCCACCTGCTCCAGAGGTGGGTAGTAACAACACTGAACAGATTGATTAGAAAAATGGGTAAATAAAAAGAAAATTTTAAAGAAGACGAAAAGGGAGGGGGGGGGCCCTCTTGTGGTGCAGTGGTAGTGTCCCTACCTCTGGACCAGGAGGCCTGGGTTCAAGTCACACCCGCTCCAGAGGTGTATAATAAAATCTCTGAAGAGGTTAGTTAGAAAACTAGGTTAAGTTATAAAAAAGGCCAAAGGATGTATAGTGTAGGAAATGGCAATAACATGTCACTGGTGCAATGGGAGATACATTTGTGAATTTGAGGCTGAGACACATATACAGTTTGAGTCCAATAAAAAGACCTTTATCATGCACAGGCAATCCTACACCTGACCTGGGAACAGTTGATGCTGTCTTGGAGTTCCTGAAAGAGGAAATGTTCTCTTCACTGTCGTTAACATCCTTCACCTTGACAATTCCACATTTTTTCAAAAAACACAAGAAGAAATTAACAGCTGCCATCTGTCAGCTTCTTGGCAAGGTACTTCATCTGTGTGCTTTCAGGTTACCTCTGATAGTCATAAACCTCTCAAGCCATATGCTTTATAATATCATCCGTTCTATTTAATGTGTTCCACCCTTGTACCACCCTTGGTAAAAATCTACTATCTGCTCATTTGTTCAAGATAGAAACTGAGAAATTACTCTTAGTGATATTAGCAGACAAATACTTAGCACATTTGGATGACAATCCTTTTGACAGCTATTTCAAAGCAGATGTCAACTTGAATTTTTTAGATGCATTACTGCTAATTTAGTAAAGCAATATGGTGCAATGGGTTGTTTTCACCCGGATTACATCCAAGACATCTTCCCTAAGAACCCTCTTGATCACACATGCTGTAAATGAAAGGTGAGTTTTTTTTACAATTCAAGTGTGTTCAAAAACATCTCAGAATTTCAGCCCCAGAGCAACAGACATTATTCGACTTTAGAGAGAATCCTCACACATCATCTAATCCCCTTTACCTTCATTGTTGGCAAACCAACTATGCAAATTGGCCTCAGGCCTGCGTGGCTGTTTCTGGAAATTGCATGTGTTCCAAAATGATTTGTTGTTATTCAGTGCTGAGTACAATTGGTAATCTCACTTTGTGGCTCAAACCTTTGGGTTGTGGTGGAGTGCTTGCCAACATTTTTGGGGCATCTGTACGTGTGGCTGCTGGCAGAAAACACATGTGAAAGGGAAAGGGATCCAACAACATTCCCCTCAAGATTTATGTCCATGGCATTTTTGGGCTTATTGCTGATTCAGGCAAAGACCAGTCTATGTCGAGCAAGGGAGACTGAAGATGTAAAGAGTGAAGTGTGAGTATTATAGCTCTCTGCCATAAGCTGTTTTTCATGGTTTTTGCCCATTTCATGGAGCAAAGTTTGAAAAATTATCCGTGTGATTTCCTCCAACTTCTCAAGATGGTAGCTGTCCTGATGAGGAACAGTTTTTTTTTACTCATTTGTTGGATGTTGGCATTGCTGGCTGGTCCGCATTTATTGCCTGAAGGTGGTGGTGAGCTGCCTTCTTGAACCACTGCAGCCCACCTGCTATGAGTGGAACCACAAAGCCATTGGGGAAGGATTTCCAGGATATTAACCCAGCGACCGTGAAGGAACGGCAACATATTTCCAAGTTAGGATGGTGAGTGGCTTGGAGGGGAATTCGAAGATGATACTGTGCCCATGTATCAGTTGGCCTTGTCCTTCTAGAAGAAGTGGTCTGGGTTGGAAGGTGCGATCTAAGGATCTTTGGTAAACATACTGTGAAAGCAATCAATTTTTTTTCCCAGGTCTTTGGCAGTATGAATGCTCTATCAAGCCACATTCACTTGTTACAGTCTATGATGATTTCTGTGTTTGGTAGCCCCATGCTTCCGAACTCTTCAAGATGATAGAGGTGGTAACTGTGTCCTTGCATTATTACATCTGTATTGACTGTAAAGAAACATGCAAGCCGAGATGGTGTAAGAAGATTGATCCCATTTGGGCAGGAGATGAACTTTGAGGAAACTAGGAAACTCTGGCTTTTCAATACCACTTTTAAAAAAACACAATTTCATTTAGGGGATGTAGGATGAGCCAGAATTTATTGCCCTGGGGAAGGTGGTGGTGAGGTGCTACCTTGAACTGCTGTAGTCCTTGCTGTGTGGGGACAGCCACAGTGCTGGAAGGCGGCTCCAGAATTTTGACCCAGTGACGCTGAAGAAACGCCAATATCTTTCCAATTCAAGATGCCTTTTGACTCTTGGGGGTAGTGAGGGTGGGAAACCTGCAAATGGAGATATTTACACATATTTGCTGCTTTTGTTCTTTTAGATGTTTTTGGCTGTGTGTTTGGAAGGTGCTGTCTAAGGAACCTCGGTGAGTGACTATAGGATATCTTCTGGAAAATACATTCAAAATATTCACTTCTACTATGCCAGGAAAAACAAAGCAAAAGATGTAAGCTCCATTTAATGAAAAGTTAATTATTAACAGATGTTGAGAAGGATTTGTTTGGGGATTGAAAATAAATTGCTTAGCAGAGAAACAACAAGGACATTTTACAACACAAGTTGGGTTAGCAGTGCTGCCTCACAGCACCAAGGACCCAGGTTCGGGTGACTGCTTGTGTAGAGTTTGCACATTCTTCCCATGTCTGTGTGAGTTTCCTCTGGGTGCTCTGGTTTCCTCCCGCAGCCCAAAGATGTGCAGGTTAAATGGATTGGCCATGCTAAATTGCCTGTAGTGTCCAGGAATGTACAGGCTAGGTGGATTATCCATGGGAAACTTAGAGGGATAGGTCTGGATGGGTTGCTGTTCGGAGGGTTGGTGTGGACTTGATGGGCCAAATGGCCTACTTCCACACTAGAGATTCTATATGATTCTATATATGTGAAATGTAGCTGCATGGCATAGTGGGAGAATCAAGTGCTGTGTTGGAGGGGTAGACCTCATTGAGGTGCATGGATTTTTTTCCTCATCTTGAGATGATATTATTAGTTTGTCGTGTTATGACTGGGTTTCATGTTCGGATTAATTTTCCATTGGTGTTGCTCTGGCAAGCCCAACATTTTGAAGAGGTGACAGTGCAATACAGGCTGCTTCCCAGAGCTGATCAAGTAGTTTTACGGCTCAGGGAATCACTGTTTATTCCAAGATTGGAGTATGGCTGGAACACTCCCTAACATGATGACATAGGCCTTTGATACTCTGCCAATAAATGTTTCTAATGAGTGTGTAAAATCTTGTGGGAAATAGTTTGTACACTTTGTAATACACGACATACAGATTACTGGAACCTTCAGTTGCATTTTTCTTTTTATATATACTGGGCTACACGCTTTCTTTGGCACAGACTCCAGTTGTTCCTTCGCTCTTACATTCCACTTTCCTTTTTCAAACCCGCACCCTATAAATTCTGTATTCTGATTCACTTTTGGTGGCTGCTTTTTGGTGGCTAAGTGAATGACTGTTACTCTCCCTTCTTATAGCTTAAAGTACCTTGAAACACCTCAAAGTTTCAATGACACAATGTTGTCTTTACCCCAGGAGTAGATGACTTTGGCTGGTGCCTTTTGGCCTACATTCTTTCTGTGATTCTCCATTCTTTTCATGCTTTGCAATTCCTCAGTGTTTTGTTTGCAATTACTTAGAGTTTCGGCCTGACTTAATTTGTAAAAAAATTGCTGCAGCCCTGTCTTTGCGCATTCTTTCCTGATGTTGTTTTATTCTCTTCTTTATTATTGTTGGGAAGTTTCTCAGAAGTAGGGCTCCTTGCCACTTTGGAAATTGCCATGGAGAACACAGGAGGGATCACCAATCTCCATGATCTCTTCCCTAAATGAAAAAGGCGCATTGTACTGACAAATTTCTTTTGCCTACAAAGGGTCCTGTAACGTCTAGTAGGTGCAAATGCATCACTGTGAGCCCAACTGAAGATCTTAAAATCATTTTCAGTGCCATTCCTAGCACAGTTGGCATTATTTAGTAAAGGTTGGCCAATTGCAGAATCACGTCCATAGGTGGGGCCCTTTGATGTTCTCAGGTTTACAAGTGCAGGCTGTTTGAACATGGCTGGTATACGGACTACAGTGAACAGCCAAGGGATCCACAAGATCAATAGTTTCATCACGAATTGGGAAAAACTTGGGACATGCCAGAATTAATTTTAAAAATAATTTCGTTGAACATCTGTGTTCAAAGAGGCAACAGTGGCTACCACAGAGTCATAGAGTTGTATAGCACAGAAACAGACCCTTCAGTCCAACATGTCTATGCTGACCAGATATCCCAAACTAATCTAGTTCCATTTGTCAGCCTTTGGCCCATATCCCTCTAAATTCATAATTCATATTCATTCAATTCATATGCCTGTCCAAATGCTTTTTAAATGTTGTAATTGTTCCAACCTCTGCCATCTCCTCTGGCAGCTTGGTCCATACCTGCACCATCCTCTGTGTGAAAACATTCCCCCTCAGAACCCTTTCAAATCTTCCCCTTCGTACCTTAAACCTATGCCCTCTAGTTTTGAACTCCCCTACCCTTGGGAAAATATCACTTCAATTTAACTTGGATGTGGTTTCTGACATGCAAAAATGTACATCTTAGTTGTTTTGTAGTAAAGATCTTGAGTATTGCTAAAAAAAATTTCTTGAAGCTTTTCATCTGCACTCATCAAGACAATTCACAAAAATTCCAATGTAAGCAGGAAGAACATTTTTATATTGTATAGGAAAAGATGCTGATTGGCTGGCAAGTGGGCTTTAATTGATTGAGACATTGCCATGGAATTCTGCAATGTTGTTCAGTTGTGGAATCACATCTTAAGTTGGACCCTGTTCTTCGGGGTGTGCAAGCATGAGCTTCTCCAGTTTGGACACCCTTTTCAACCCGACAAAATAGATGACTGCCATTCTGTGCCAAGGTATTGCCCTGATGGAATGAACTGATCAGCATCAACCTTAGCTTAAATTTAAATAAAGCTTGGCAGTTAACTGTCAGGCATCCCATAACTGGTGCATTCCCCATGGCAAAACACGATAATCAGAGTACACTTGCTGACCAATCAGCAAATTCTTTGAATACAGCATTAAAATGTTCAGCTCATTTACATTGCTAATCTTGTGAATAATATTGATAAATACAAAGATGGAAAGCTTTACAGAATATGATTTTTTATTTAGCAAAGCTACATCTTCTTTAAGATGAGCTGTTCTCATTAGACTAGCAAGTGACTTTCCTTGACATGACCAGACCAAGCAATTTCTTTAGATACCTACCTTAAAAGAGAATAGTGACAGTAAATCTGCCAATGGTGGTCAATAGTGCACATAGCTTCATACAATACGATAGCCAGCAGTACAGTAGCTCATGCAGTGTTTGCTATCACTGCAATGATTGTGCAAATTTCAATCCATTTAAATGAAAATCCTTGTATTGTCTACCTGCTGGTTCATTAGGCAAATACCTCTTGATTATGAAACTGAGTAATACAATTTTTAAATGACATTGGGTTCCATTGCTAGTCTGCACAGAGTTGGCTGATAATTGTCAGAATAACAATGTAGGCATTGTTTTTAGTGCTAGTAGTCTGGACCTTGCAGTTGTAATGTTGACAAAATTGTCAGGATCTATTGTTATTTCCGTGTGAAACCAACAGCAACTATGTCCGGACATGCACAGTTAAATGCAGAAATTCAGCAGTTGGTATGAATTAATCTTTGCTCCCCTCTAGAGAGCACTGCTGAGGCCCCCACAAAGTGAAATTAATTAGAAATCATTGAACTGACTGTATCTTTCATTTTTATGTAACATTGCATTGAAACTTTTTAAGAATGTTGCTGCTTTTCTGGTGAGGCATAACTCACTTTTTCACAGCGTACATGGCATAATGACTCCTGACAAACCTATCTGGCTCTGGAAGTCTGATTTTATATTCATGCCATGTCGTTTTTTTCTTCTATTATCACAATTCCTCAGACTTTCAACATTTTACAGCTTGTTTGATATTTCAGATTTATGCTCAAACCTTTTATTTCATTCTTTTAAATTTGAAAGAGAAGTGAATGATAATCAGTTCATTTCATTTCCTGGTTGTTGTTCGTGAAAATTCTTCAATATGATTAGCACATATCTTGTTTGAAATAATTCATGCTGGATACCCGGCGCAACATCGAGGGCCAAAGGGCCCGTACTGCGGTGTAATGTTCTATGTCCTATGTTGAAACTAGCTGCAGTCACATCTTTAAAATTGGATGTGGGCTGGGGCTGTGGTGGGTAGGGGAGTGATGAAAATTGGTTTGAATTTGACAAACAATTTTTGAGAGTTTAAAATTGTTGAAGACATTTTTGCTTTGTTAAAATCAGTGGCTCAGTGCTTCTACACCCACAGCATGTTGGTGCTGTTCTAAAGTTGTCTGTGCCACTAAATGTTTTCAGCTGCTGCACAACTAAGCTAAAACTCAAATCATTTAGGAGAGACTGCACTATTTAAGAAAATTACATTGCTGAGTATTGAATTGCCTCATTTGCAAAGTGCCTTACTATCCTCTGGCATGAGCTTCAGGAGCTTGAGAGAAACTGTATAAAGACAATCACACTGCCAGGCGAAGTCATAAAAAAGGACAAGAAAATGTTGGAAACAAGTTGAGGAATATCAGCAAAACATCTCAAAAATATGCTAAATATAGAGATTTGAGGCCTGGATTTTCACTGTCAGGATAACTTGGAAAATGATGGATGGGTCACAATGCCAGGATACCTTACCCCATTCCCAGGCACTCCAAGATTTAAAGATAGTGAGAACTGCCGATGCTGGAGTCTGAGATAACACAGTGTGGAGCTGGAGACCCTTCTGCACAAAATCTGAAGAAGTGTCCCAACCTGAAACGTCAGCTTTCCTGCTGTTCTGATGCTGCCTGGCCTGCTATGTTCCTCCAGCTCCACACTGTGTTACTCCAAACTTTCCTGCTCCTCTGATGCTGCCTGGCATGCTGTGTTCCTCCAGCTCCACACTGTGTTACTCCAAACTTTAAAGTTTGAGTCATGACCCCACACTGCCAGTCCCAATCTGATTGGTTGTATTGCCAAGACAGGGATTGCCAAGTATGGTCAGGGTTTTAAAGAGTCATAGTTTTCAGCACCTCAGAACTATGTTGAATCATATTCAGCATGAAGGAACCTTCAAGGTGAGTTCAAAGTATCCTTCTCATGCTTTTTGGGCAAGAATTTCCCTCCATCTCTATAACCCACCTCACGAACTCCACTTTGTCTTTGTGCCAGACTATGGCTGTCTATCCATGTCCCCTCATGTCCCCTTTGCCAAGCTATACCTCCCTATCTGTCCTTCATATACCCTCATATATTCTTCGCCAAGCTATGACACTTCCATGCTCATTCATCCATTATACACTGTATGAATCTAATAAACACTCTGCATGGAACTAATAAATACCAAAAGGGCAACCGAGCATGTAAAATTTTTAAAAAAGGCTTTTTCAAAAAGAGATTCATTAAATACTTCCACCTATGTTTTAAAATAAAGTCACTTTAGTACAGGGCAAGAAAAAGGATCAAGCATCCTCACCCTTTAAAGTACTGATAGAAGAAACTGCAAGCACTTGAAAGCTCTTGACTTTGTGTACATAGACATTGTGCAGTTGACAGAAAACATCAGACAGGCAGAGCTGTCAATCAAGCAGTGCTTTGCCTGGAACTCTGGTGTTTCCACAGAGTAATTGATCTCTGGGCTTTTAGCCAAGAATGTATAATAAGATTAGATTCTCTTTGTGCCAAAATTAGGAATGAAACTGCTAGAAAGGCAGACCTGTAGAAATATCGATTTCTCCCAAACACTCATTGTTGTAGACGCTTAGTGGTAGATACTGCTAAATTCATTGGCTAAATGTTGAGGGTATAAATTTTCACTGGCATTGTAACTAAGCAAAGTTTAATTCCCAGATGAATCCATCTTCAGTCAATTCATTTCTACTGATTATTTGGCAGCAACATTTTTGATTAAAAGAATATATTATTAGAAAATGTGATTTGGCACAAAGATCAGTACAGAATTTTGTTGCCTATGATAATACTCAACACTTGTGCGGTTAATACAGAAATCATCAGCAAGATGAAGAGGGGGATGAACTGCAGACATATTTACATTTGTCAAAGGCAGCCAAGCAATTGTGCTCAATTTACATGTAAATCGATCATGTTTGAAGTCTCCCTCATTTGAAATTTGTCCTTTGAAGTTTTTCCTCATCTGCTGAAGATTTTGACTCTCAGCTGGAGTTGGATGTCACATGTACAGGTCCGCTTTCTGCACTTCATTCAACTGGCCATTTCCAGTGTATGAACACAGATAGTGAGTATTTGTCTCAAAGGAGAGTGACTACTAAACTTGTCTGAGCTGCCTGAACCTGAAGTTAATGGAGGAAATGGGACGACCAAGAAACGAAGGGAAGAGAAATGTCAATGCGAAAGAAAACAGCTTGAAAATAAGTTTTAATTGAAGTCATGCTTTGGTGGTTCAGGGTTTATGTTCCAGTCATTACATTACATGTGATGTTTGTCAAACTTTCTTACTATATGTTACTGATTTTCTAGTCACTTTGCATATGGTGAAAGCTCCTCAATTATGAGCAGCCTAGGGTCTCAGGCAGTGATTTCCCTGGACACAGCCTGAGTTGAAGGGTTAAGAGTTGTTTAGATTCTTTTGATAGGTTTTTCTGAACCCACAGCACTAGATAAAGGCAATTGGGAAATTTTGGCTTGTTTCCTTTTTATGATCTCGGGCCTTTACTGATCTATTTTAACCTCATCTTGCTTAACCAAATAGTCAGCACGGTTGCCACTCACTGATGAATCATAGTCGCACACCAAAAGAGAATTTACTGCAGAATCCAGATTACCTTTATTTATATTATCTGCAGTAAGTTTAATTTGTGTTTTTTTATGGGAGTTGAATCTGAGCCTTGCAAAAATCTTATATTTTGAAATTGCTCTCCACTGTTTCTGATCCGGCTTGGTGCTTATATCTGGAAGCCAGATTAACATCACTATGCAACGGCTTTAGAATGATCTTCAGATTGGGACGTTAGCAGGGGTCACTGCTTGAGGGCCAAAGAAACAGGGTTGGGCTGTCAGCACTTAATTATGTATAATATATGCAGATATAATTACAAAAAACCTTGAGTCATGTCTACAGATGCTAAGAATGTGATTAAATAATGTAAATAAATCAATCAGAAGTGAATACCAGACTCTGGCAGATGAAGCATAGGGGATCTTAAATAAACATGCTCAGGGAATACTTTAATTCAAACAAATACTGAGCATTTCCAGTGTACTCAGAGAAGACAAGAGCGAGATAATGCATTTCCACAATGGACAGAAACCTTGGAGATTGCTAATGAGATCCAAACTGTCACCTATTAAATTGTGTGCGCAAAAAATAATAACTGACATTTAATGGCATGTTTTCTTGCACTGGTACAGATTTTGTTTTCCTGAAGTGATAAGTATGTTGTTGGTCTGATTTTGTTTTTTTAACTTGAGAAACATAATTTAGGAAACTGATGACATTATTACAGTAAGCCTGCAGGTATGGAATTGCAAACTGTCTCAGTTATTTCGTAAAGCAACTTCACTTGTCATGTCCCAGGAGATCACCCATAAACTCCATTGACCCATACAGGCCACTAGTGTCAAAGCTGCAGTGCTAACCTGCCAGAACCAAATACTGACGTCAACCCTATATGATTGATGTCACAAGTGTTTTGCCTTTGACTATTCAATAAGATTATTTGCCATGAGGAATAGACTATTTGACCTAACTGGTCTAAGCTTCTGTTTATGCTGTACATGAGCCTCCAGTCCAGAACCATGATCACCTCAACCTCTGTCATCGAGTTGCGTATGCAGACATTGTTTGCATCTGTTCTCACTTTACAGCCTGTGTTCCAAACCATCTTTAATGCATTTTTGGAGGCTTGAGGGAATGGGCCTTAAGCTAAGTGTCCTGAAGACTAAGGTTTCCTGCCAGGCCTATTCCCACCATGCAACCGTGCACTGTCCCCCAGCTATCAAGATCCATTTGAGCCATTAGACAAAATGGATCAATTCTGATATGAAGGGAGCCTCTTTTTAGCAAGGGCAGGCATCAGTGATAAAGATCTACATTGACTCCAAAGTGCTGGTGCAACCTTTGGCTATGTTGACAAAGATCTCAAACCCAGCACTGAGCTCATGGTCATGGGGCAGTAACATTACCAGTCCTTCTCTTTAGATAGAATCCCTACAGTGTGCAAACAGGCCCTTCGGCCCAACAAGTCCACACCGAACCTCAGTGCATCCCACCCAGACTCATCCCCCTATAACCCACTTAATCTACACATCCCTGGACACTACAGTTTAGCATAGCCAATCCACCTAACCTGCACATCTTTGGACTGTGGGAGGAAACTGGAGTACCCGGAGGAAACCCACGCAGACACGGGGAGAATGTGCAAACTCCACACAGAGGGTGGAATCGAACCCGGGTCCCTGGCGCTGTGAGGCAGCAGCGCTAACCACTGTGCTACCGTGCTGCCCACCCTTTGCATCTGAGGCATGGACAATATACCGTACATACCTTAAACCCCGAGAGAAATATCACTCAGTGACGTCTCTACAATATTCTTCAAATCCAGGGCGCTCCATTTTTGGTGTCCTCTCTCAGGTCACCATCCCTGGTACTGAGGCACTGGTTAGCTGCATTAGGTGGTGCCACATTGTCCACATGCTTGACACAAGATTGCCAAGCAAGCTCTCTACTCATTGCAACAGATGGTCAGAGAAAACATTTCAAGGATGTCCCCAAAGCCTCGCTGAAAAGAATGCAACATCCTACCACGTCATAGGAATGCCTTGTCTATGACCACCCGAACTGGAGATGTAACATCCGTGAAGGTGCCAACCATTTGAGGATACAGGATTGGACTGTTTCGTTACCTCAGGACCCACAACTTTGGAGTGGAAGAAAGGTATTCTCAATCCTGAGCGACTGCTTATGATGATGACAGGAACTTTTTCTGCCTTACTTCATCAAACTCTATCAGCAATTCCTTTGGGATGGTAGGAACTGCCGATGCTGGAGCCTGAGATAATAAGGTGTAGAGCTGGATGAACACAGCAGGCCAGGCAGCATCAGAGGAGCAGAAAAGCTGACGTTTTGCATCTGGACCCTTCTTCAGAAAATGAAACATTCTTGTACTGTCAAGAGTTTGAGAATATTTTACTTTACAATCAGTGATAACTATTGAATGCAGAGCTGTAGCAAGGGCAAACGCATTATGATAACAATGCTCATGTTTGTGAATGGTATTCATAGGGACTGTGTGATGTTCAGAGATATGCCCCGCTGCTCACTCAAGGCATACCACTTGAACTGACAGACAAAGAAACAGAGACAACATAAAGAGATTCAAATTTCACATGGACACTAGTGGGAGTAAGGTGGGGTACTAGACTGTTTTACCTTAATGAACTAACTTATCTTTGGTAACATTGATTTTTTTTCACATTCTTGATAAATGAATTATTGATCAGTTAGCCCAAGTCATTCAAGTTTGATTGTATTACCCCAAATATTGTTCTAAATGAGATTGGTACTGACTAGGAATTAAACCTGAGCTGTCTTACTCAGCCTTACATATGACATTTCAGAACCATTTATCTTTGACAACTAATGTCTTATGACAGTATCACTCCTTTGGCTGAATAATCCAAAGCCATTTGTTTGTTAATGGAACTGTAGCTGGTGAGTTGGAGAAATCTCCAATCTCTTTTTTTTTATCTTCCATCACACTTCTCATGTTTCTGCGAAAATGTTGGATATGATTAACCAGCAGTAACAGCTCTGGATTTGGCTGGCCAAGAAACTCAAGAACTGCTCATTCTTCCCTTCCAACATCAGTAAATTGTCATCTTTTCCAACTCTCTGCTGTTGTTTGATACCCTGCAACTATCTACAAAATTCATGAAAATATTAACAAAACTCTCAAAATTTATGAAAATATTAACAAAACTCTCATTGGAAATGTAATTAGCTACAATGCGATCCCCAATTTGCCACATGACTAATGTCTCATATGACACTGGTTTAAGAGTACAGACTTTACAGTTTGCCAGAATGTACCAAACACCCAAGTCCATTTTTCATAGATGAAAATATTTCTCCAGTCATTTCCTTTGGTCACAAAGGATACTGATTAGTGTTTTAAACAATGATGTCAGAAAACATGTAAACTAATTAAGATAAATTGTTCATTGTAGGTATTCAAATTTTTTCCTTAAATCCCTAGAAGAGTAAGAAAGAAAGCCAATGATTTTTCTTGTGTATAAGTTGAGGTGTAGCTGATTACATTTCTGAACAAAAAGTAACAAATGAACAATGATTACCATCTTGGGGCATTTGATTTCAATCCAGACGTGTTCCAGGGTAAATAGGGATGGATGATTAATGCTGGCCAGCCAGGAACATCTACATCACATGAATGAATTAAAAATATACATATATTTTAAGTCATAGAATGTTTTACTTTAAGGTTCTTGCAAAGATTTGTAGCTCGGGTTATGGATGAGATTGTTGACTTGCTCGCCGAGCTGTCTGCTTACTGTACAGATGTTTCGTCACCCTGCTAGGTAACATCATCAGTGCAGTCTCCGATGTTGTTGTATTCCACTTGGAATTTATATGTTCCGGTTTGTTAAGTTGGATTGTGTCATTTCTGGTTGTGTTCTGCATGGGTTTGTATACGGGGTCTAATCCCACACATTTGTTGATTGCATTACGGGTTGAAAACCAGTCCTCTAGGAATTCCTGTGCATGTCTGTGGTTGACTTGAGCTAGGATGGTCACGTTGTCCCAGTTAAATTGATGGCCTTCGTTGTCCGAGTGCACTGAGATGAGGGAAAGTTTGTCATGTCGTTTTGCTGCTAGCTGGTGTTCATATATCCTGATGGCTCGTTTCCTTCCTGTCTGGCTGATGTGATGTTTGTTGCAGTCATTGCAAGGTATTTTGTAAACTACATTGTAAACACACTGCAACATGCAGAACTACGCAAGAAGGAGGAAGAGCACGCATACAAGGTTTTTGTTAATAACAGATATCCCGATAACTTCAGGTGCCTACTAGATAGACAACGCTAGGAGGACACATTAACTCCCAAGACACTGGCCACTCTACCCTTTATCAAGAACATATCAGAACTGACAAGACTCCTACAACCACTCGGTATCATGGTAGCACACAAACCCATAGCCACACTACAACAAACATCAATAGGACCAAAGACCCCATGCCCATGACATGCAGGACCAATGTGGCTGAGAAAATACCTTGCAATGACTGCATAAACATTACATCGGCCAGACCAGAAGGAAACTAGCCATCAGAATGCGCAAACACCAGCTAGCAGCAAAACGACACAATGAACTTTCCCTCGTCTCAGTGCACTCGGGCAATGGAGGCCATCAGTTTAACTGGGACAACGTGCCCATCTTAGCTCAAGCCAACCACAGACACGCACAGGAATTCCTAGAGGCCTGGTTTTCAACCCGTAATGCAATCAACAAGCATGTGGAATTCAACCCCGTATACAAACCCATGCAAAAACAAACCGGAAATGATACAACCCAACTTAACAGACCGGAACATATAAATTCCAAACAGAGTAGAATGACATCACTTCATTGGAGGCCACACTGATGATGTTACCAAGCATGGTGACGAAACGTCTGTACAATAACCAGCCAGCTCGGCGAGCAAGCCAACAACCTCAATGTTTTACTTTTTTAGTGGAATGATGGTGGAATTTTGGACTAATATGTATGTGTGAAATATATATCTCTGTACTGTGTGAGTTGGTATTAAGTTACAATGAGGCCATATATTAAGTATGGTGTTGCTGTAGCCACACTTAGTAATTTCAATTCGATTTCAATTCTATTTCAACTCTTAAGCTCTGCGTAGACCTGCACAATGAATATAATTGTAATTCACTTGTGTATTGTTACTCCTTTCCACTTTGGATCATTCTTAAGGATCCATGATTGGCTTTTTGAATATCTCTGAAGCATTTTTATTTCCTTAAAAATAGTTTAAACATTTCTAAGAATTTGTCTATTGCAGTGGTCTTCCTTAATATCAACAATACCTTGTGAAAAGATTCCAATTGCTTTATCCTTACTCTCAACTTCAGAGTTATCTGTCCCCTTTGTATTTGAATAACTTCTCAAGGTGAACCATTTACCTCAACCAGTTGTCAATTTTTTTTACAATCATGAAAACGTCTAGTATTTGGCCAGATCAGGAGCACCCTCTACTTGAAATCAGAAGCTTTTGTGTTCTAGTTTTGCTTTGTTTCAGCACTGCTAGCTCCTCCAGTATATGGAATTGCGATTCTCTCCACTTCAGAGTGCACTTTCTTTGTGACCAATATCTAGATAAATGAGAATATGAACCATGAATTTTTAAAGGAGGTTTTTACGTTATGTAGTGGATGGTGGAATGCAGTTTGTGAATTCTCTTCTCTCAGTGTCAAATTAAATCAAGAGTCAGGCTTGAACCAATAATTGGTTTCATTTGACAAGATAAATGAGCGAAATGTGCACTGTTTTATATATTAAGATATATTTTTCTGTACACTGCTCAGCATGCGAAACAATAAAGGCTGAATGCACTTTCTGCTTTCTTCCTATTTCTCAAAATCTTTGGTCCTTAGCCTTTAACGTGGGGCTTCCCAAAGTGGGGGTCAGGTTTCCATGTGGGGTTCGTGAGGGTGAAATCTTGGTCATGAGGTCTGAGACAGCAATGACTGAATGACAATGAGACAGGAATGACAGTGAATGTCCACAAGGACTCTCATCAATTTTAATAGATACACCGTAGAAAGCGTTCTATCCGGATGCATCACAGCGTGGTTTGACAACTGCTGTTCCCAAGACCGCAAAAAACTACAATAAGTCATGAACACAGCCCAGACCATCACGCAAACCAGCCTTCCATTCACTGACTCCATCTATATTTCTCACTGCCTCCAGAAAGCAACCAATATAATCAAAGTCCCCTTCCCACCCCAGTTACACTCTCTTCCACCTTAATCCGTCGGGCAGAAGATATAAAAGTTTGTATACATGCACAAATAGATTCAAGAACAGCTTCTTCCCTGCTGTTATTGGATTTCTGAATGGACCACTTACATTTTAAATTCAGTGTTGATCTCGCTCTCTGTGCACCTCCTCTGCAGCTATAACATTGTATTCTTCGCTCTGTTCTATTACCCTAACACACTTTGTATGGTATAATCTGCCTGTACTGCGCGCAAAACAAAACTTTTCACTGTACCTAGGTACAAGTGATAATAATAAATCAAAGCAAATCAAATTCTCCTACCTCACCCATGCCCACACCACCTCCTCCACCTAACCCCACCTCCTCCTCTTCACCCACTGAAACTACCACTACTGCTTGCCAAACTTTCACAACAATTTTCAAGGCTCATAATGGGGTCAGAATGGGGAAACAGTTTGGGGCACAATGCCTTCATTCCAACCCTGTCCCTGGCAGCTACCAGAGGATGACTCAGGCTTGATATCATATTTGACCATGAGCTGAGCTTCTGATCGCAAATTTCCGAGCTATTCGATCTCTGAAACAACGTTGACCACCACTCCACCTTCAGCTCTCTCTCTCTGCTGCCTCCTTAACGTATCCTTGGACTTATTATCCCTTGACCTTGAGTATCTGATGAAATTCTGTCCAAACTCCCACATGTAAGTCCTCCATAAACTTCCATAATTCTAACTTTTTCTGCTCATGTGCTCACTCACCAATAGTGGCTTCCAGCAAAGCAAAGCCTAATTAAAATTCTGATCCAAATGCACAACTCCATCTATTGGCATTAAACCTGCCTAACTTTGTGAATTCCTCCAGCCTACAATTCTCAACTAGTGATGCTACTCCAATTCCAGGCTCTCAAGCATTTCTGTTTTTAAGTACTCCGTCACTGACAGCTCTATGACGAAAGATTAAGCAGTTTAGACCTATATTTTCTGGAGTTTGTAAGAATGAGAGGAGATCTAATTTAGTAGTGGAAGATGCTGAAGAGTATTGACAAAGTAGCCACAAAAAGGATGTTTCCTCATGTGGGAAAAAGCTCATACAAGAAGTTAAATCTTTAGAATAAGGGGTAACAGATTTAAAACAGAGATGAGGAGAAATTACTTCACTCAAAGGGTTGTGAATCTGTGGAATGTGTGGTGGATGCTAGGATATTGAGTAGATTTAATGAAAAGATAGACAGATATTTAATTAGTAACGAGTTGAAGGATCATGTAGAATGAGCAGAAAAGTGGAGCTCAGGCCGAGATAAGATCATCGTATCAAATGGAGGAATAGACTTGAGAGACTGAATTGCCCACTCCTTCTCCTAGCTCTTACATTCTTATGAGAGGTCCAGGGACTGACATAACTTTTGGAAGTAGAAATTCAAAGTAGATTTAAACTGGACCTTGTCACCATTTGGAAATCCAGCCCCATAAGTATATAAATTCAAATGGTTATCATACTGTCATTTCTCTTTGTCTGGAGGAAGATGGTGTCATGGTGGTAATGTCACTGAGCTAGTTATCCAGAGGGTCAGACTAATACTTGAGCATGTGGTTTCACATTCCACCATTGATGTTGATGGAATTTAAATTCAATTGATAAAATCTGAACTTGATAGCTAGGAATTACTAATGCTGATCTTAAAACGAACATTGATTGCACTTCAGTTTTTAATCTGCCATCCTTATCTGGTCTAACTACTTGTGAATTGAGATTCAGAGCAATGGTGTTCACTCTTAACTCTGAACTGGTGTATGAAGCCATTCAGCTCAAGGGCAACAACCAGAAATGCCAAAACCCATAAATCACTCTCTGAGAACTCCCATCTCAATTCTATGAAACAAGCTCTTGCCAATCACTGACCTATCCTCTTTATAAATAGCTGTCAATCAAAGTCATTAACCCAATCTAGAGCCTGTCATTGATCTGTGACAGTTTAGCCCCCATGAGTGTATTCAGCTGTGTGTCCTGCTGTGCAGACTGAATAGAAGGAAACTTCAGTGGGATGACTGACAGTGGAACTATGTATTTAACAATCCTATGAGACATTAGCAATTGTAATAAAGCTGCCAGATGATGAATTGACACAACAACTTGCAATCAATGGATCAAAACAAACAATATGTACTGTGGGAAGCTAACACAGTACATTCGGATTCTAGCATTACAAGAATGCAAGTTTTTTTCTTTTAAAATCAACAGGACAGTTTTGCCATGAGCTAGTTTTTGTTTTGTGCTTCAAATATTTTCAATATTTCCCTAAAAGAAAACGGTGCGACAACATCTGACTCAGTTACCCTATCTCCTGCTGAGGTTTGATGTCTAGGTCGGCTGCTGTAGTGTTTGTATGTGTTGCAGGAGTAATCACCATCAGGTAATGTTTGAGATAGAGTTCTGTCACAGGTCCCCTTTCCCACTCTTTTAAATGAATAGTAGCAGCTTAAACAGCCTCTGGTGGCAATCTTGCTTTCTAGATATTTTTCAACAACTTGCTTAGAGGTGTTATGACACACCTGAGGACCAGGTGGGACTTGCACCAGTGTTTACTGGCTCAGAGATCGGGACACGTTCGCTGTACCACAAGACCTCCATCAATCTGCCTTTCTGTACTTTGTCTGACAGACTGTTTGATTAAGTGATAAAAGATGACCCTCTAGTGAGTCTTAACATGAAGAGACACTTGTCTTAACAACAAGATGTAGGTTATTGCATGATCACAAGAGGTATCAGCTACATTAGTTAGACATAACTGGCAAGACTTTTAGGAGCTATGGTGATACATCTGACCCCATCGAGATCTCGAGCTCAACTACTTTTCTGCACAAAAGTGTGTGCCTTCATCAGATTGGGTGGCACTCAAAGCAGTCTCCAACATTAACCCTTTCAGAATCATTACTTAATAGAATAGTATTTGCCTGCATAAGAAATATCATTCCCCTTTAGAGATAGTAAGAACTGCAGATACTGGAGTCAGAGATAACACAGTTTGGAGCTGGAGGAATACAGCAGGCCAGGCAGCATCAGAGAACAGGAAAGCTGGTGTCTTGGGTCGGGACCCTTCTTCTTTCCTGTTCCTCTGATGCTGCCTGGCCTGCTGTGTTCTCCAGCTCCACACTGTGTTATCTTATTCTACTTCAGTTGGGTAGAATGCTCTGAGCCACATCCAGTGGAGTTGATTAGTTCTTCACCATTTTGTTCATGGTTTGTGAGTATTACTGGCCAAGCCGGTATTTATTGCCTGTCCCTAATTTCCCTTAAACGTGGTAGTGAGCCGCCATCTTGAACCACTGCAGTCCTTGAGTGTGGGGACATGCATAGTGCCATTAGGAACGGAGATCCAGGATCCTGACTCATGATAGTGAAGGAATGGTGATATACTTTCAAGTCAGGAGTATGGGTCACTTGAAAGGGATCTTGCAGATTGTGGTGTTCCCATGCATCTACTGCCCTTGCTCTTCTAGATGGCAGAGGTCATGTGTTCAGAAAGTGCTGTTGAAGGAGCTTTGCTGAGTTATTGCACTGTATCTTGTAGTACACACTGCTGCCACTGTATATTGGTCATAAAGGTGGATGTTGAGTGAGGATGAGGTTCCTATCAAGCAGGCTGCTTTGTTCTGGATGACATTAAGTTTCTGGTGTGTTGTAGGAGCTGAACTCATCCAAGGAGTATTTCATCACATTTCTAACTTGTGCCATGTAGATGGCGGACAGGCACTGAGGAAACAGGAAGTCAGTTACTCAGTACAGAATTTTGAAACTCTGATCTGCTCTTGTAACCACAGTATTTGTATGGGTGGTCCAGTTCAGTCTCTGGTCAATGGTAAGCCACGGGATGTTGATAGCAGATGTTCAGTCTTGCTAATACCTTTGAACATCAAGTAGCAATGGCTAAATTCTCTCTTATTAATGATGGTCATTGCCTATCACTTGTGTTGTAAAATGTTACCTGCCACCTATCAGCCCAAACCTAAATGTTGTCCAGGACTTTTTGCACATGGATACAAACTGCTTTGTATTTGAGGAGTCTCAATTGATCCTCATTGTGCAGTCATCAATGAACATCGCCACTTCTGTTTTTATGATGGAGGGAACAGCTTTGATGAAGCAGCTGAAGATGGTTGGGCCAAGGACACTACCCTGAGGACCTCCTGCAAAGATTTCCTGCAACTATGATGATTGCTTTCCAACACTTGCAATCATTTTCCGTTGTTTTAGTTGTGACTCTAGCCAAATTGTGGGCGTAGTCTGTGAAAGTCATCCAGGAGCTGGTCCACAATGCAGTTGACCAATGCACAACATCATGGCTGAGGATATGGGAGAGAAGATAGAACTCATACCCCCACCATGTGGAAGATTGGCTCCAGCATCCATGTCTGTATTTATCAAAACTGTGAGCAACAACAAGTTCATTTTGTAAGCAAGATTACTGATTCTGTTACAAGATGCAACTTGTGAGATTGAACTTTTGACTCTTGGGGTTAAAAACAAAGAACAGAAATTACTTCAGCATGGATCCTGGCAACAGACTGAAGATGCCCAGCTTAAAATTAGATTTTGCTTTTTTGGCGTCTCATTAAAAACTACGGCATCCTTCACATTATTTCTGAACAATTTCTGTGATAGCAAATAAAAATGGATGGGGTACAATTTGGTGGGTGGCCCACAAAGTCTTTTCCCTTGCCAATGTAGACCATGAACAAAAGTATTGAGAAACATTGGATCAGCGGCTGTATTCCTGGAAGATTTAGCCTCTTATCTTTGCATTTATCCAAAGTAAACAAATCTAATGTTTCTAATTCTTCTTTACAACTTGATTTTTTTTCCCAGTTCTTGGAGTAACTTGGCAGTCTGTCTGTCTTGAGGGAAAAATCATTGTTCTCTGTGATTGGATATCCATCACTGCACATGTATACTCCATGTGGAATGTCATCAATTCCTCATACAAGGCCAGGATAGCACTTCCGAAAAATTCTGGCTAATGTCTTTGGGATTTACTCTGTACAATGCTGTGCTTTCTTCACTAATTTTCTGCTTCTGATCCCATATGTGATTCCAAACATGACTCTTATGAACTGGATGGTAGACAATTTGCATGGAAAGAGAAAGGAATGATAAAATTATAACATTGGTGCACTATTGAAATTGTCAAATTTAATCAGGCCCTTGAACTTGCTGATTAGATGACAGGATGATTCTGCCTTTTAATCACGTTGCTTTGATTGCTGGAAATCAAATCTAGCATTATTGACATGAGCCCTGAAGCGCATGTTGATGAATAGGCCACAGATAGCCATGAATGGAAACTCAGAGACTGAGGAAGCAGCAAGTTTGAAGAATGCTAGAGGGGTAATTTTAATTTCTGGAGTTTGTTTATAATTGGCAATATTGACTTAACCAGCCGTTAAAATGGATAGGAAAGTCATAACAAGAGTAACAACTAATAGGCAGCCAATCAATATGGCCCATTTTAAAGTTAAAATTACCATTGGAAGGGGAAGAGGATGTGGGCTATCAATAAACTCAATAAACTCAGCCCAATTTAGCCCAAACAAGGCCATTCAATCCAACTACCCTAATGCTGGGAGCTATGTTCTTATCTTTCATCATCTAACCTGATAAGAGTTTGTCTGCAGCAGTGTGCTGTACCACATGCAGTAATGCTTATGTTATCTCACATAGTATTTGAAACTAGATGTAGATATCATTGTTTTGAAGAGTAAACAGACACGAATCACAACTAACTATCTATCATATACAAACATTGCCTTCCTCAGGCACATACCTGTTTGAGTTAGCATCGAGCTATTATTTTACAACCCAGGAATATACTTCAGTAGGGTGTCATGAATCAAGTGATCTGATATAAGATGTAGTGTGGGACTTTTGTACTCTTAGGTAACAGGCTATGTTACAATGATGAAATGAGGACTTTGTTTTCTGTAATGGTTCCTGATGCTGCAGACACCAGAAGTCAGTGCGTTCAAATGTCAAGCAGTGTATGTATGTGAATGTTCCGTGCAGCTTAGTGGGAACATTGATCATGAACATGTCTTTGAAAGACATACTGAAATACTTACAGTGAGACATAACACCACATAACCCACTATTTTCTTGATAACCCAGCCCATTTGCTTATCTAGCTTTCTATTGAGTATTATTTGCCCCAGAAACTCCATAGAATCCCTACCGTGTGGTAAAAGGACATTTGGCCCACATTGACCTTCCAAAGAGTATCCCACACAGACCCTCACCCCGTCCCTGTAACCCCACATTGCCTGCACATTCCTGGACACTATGGGCCAATTTAGCATGGCCAATCCACCTAACCTACCCATCAGAGCACTCACTGGAGATGCACGCAGACATGGGGAGAATGTGCAGACTCTACGCAGATAATCACCTGAGGATGGAATTGAACCTTGTTCCCTGGCACTGTGAGGCAGCATTGTTAACCACTGAGCCATCCTGACAGCCCACAGAGGGTTGGGGTCTGGTCTGGGTCTGGGTAGGATGCTGTTTGGAGAGGCAGTGCAAAAACTCCTTGCAGTTGTTAGTTTCACATTCTCACTATTTGGTAAAAAAAGCCTTTCTGAATTCTCTCATAATGATTATTTTATAATGGTGCCTGCTAACATTGCAGTTTGCCACAAATGCAACCATACTGTATAATTCAATCAAAAGTGTACATAATTATAAAGATCTCTATTCAATCACCCTTCAGGCTGTTTTCTGTGGAGAAGGGGCCCAATCTATTTCATGATTTCCTGGTAGATGTAACCTCTCAGTTCCGGCATGATGCTTGTAAATTCGTTAAGAGCCTCCTCCACGGTCTCTTTAATACTATGGCAGATCTGTTCACAGGACTGCACCCAGTGTGGTCTAACCAAAGTTTGATACCAGGCTTAATTTCTTTATTTCTTAATTCTCTCCATCTAGAAATAAATCCTACTTCAATAGAGTTTCCAAAATATAATAACTAAAAGGCTTTTTTGCAGCAATCTCCTCTAAAGCTTGGATACAGATTGATGTAAGTACTAAGAATGACTGTATGTGATTTCTTGCTGATCTTTGTGCACCATTATTAAATGAAATTGGCAACAACAAAGAATTTAGTGTAATACATGATAAAGAGAAATTCCAGCATTAGCAGACAATGCCATTAAATCAATACAGCCTGGTCTATCATAGGCAAAGGAAAGGATAATACCTTGAAATATCTGATAATCTAGGAGCAATTAGAGGCAATCAGCAACTTTGATAAAGTTAAAGAACTCTTCTATAAGAAAAGCTAAATGTAAGGAAGTACACATGCCGACATAATTACTGTACATTTACCTTGAGGATGTAGTTCTAAATCCCACTTTACTAGATGGGATCCAGGTCTGAACTATAACTGTTTAAAGGTCTGCAATAAACTTAATTGGAACACATTTCAGTCCAGTCCAGACTTGAGTGCATGCCTTAGGTTTGAAATTCTAGCATCCTGTAAGTGAGCTAATTCTTTCAGGTGAATGCTTCCTCTGTGAATTAACAACTGTTCAGCCATTCATCGATGGCCCTGTTTTGTACAAACCTGGTCGGAATTATCAGGCTACCAAGCCAATTACCACTCCTCAACTCATGAACTGACTGAAAGAACTTTTCAGAAGTGATTTTAGCCCTTAAGTTTTGATTTAAACTTGTTCCCAATTCCGAAATAGGTGACAGTAAGACATGACATGGAGAAGGCTAAGTAGAAAAAGGTCAAATTAAAAGAATGAAAGTAAGAAAGGTAAGATGGAAATAAGGACAAATGTGTGATCACAATTAAAATGTTTAACTTTTTAAATATTTAAATCAGTTTACAGTTGTTTGTACTTCAGAATTGTCCTCTTTCCCCTCGTGAGAACCCATCCACTCCAAATTAGATTAAACTTTGGACCATTCTCGTCTGAGAAATAGTAGGAACTGCAGATGCTGGAGAATCTGAGATAACAAGGTGTAGAGCTGGATGAACACAGCAAGCCAAGC